>VUJU01000004.1:208875-240158 GCA_009835225.1 Aphis craccivora
TATTAAATGCAGGATATTATCAAATTACTCAACATTTTCAATTATGTCAATTAGTAATATAATGTGCAATATATAAATTTGTTTTACTTTAAATTAATGTATACTATTATAATACAACTTACACACTTTCATAATATTGATAATATATTTTTTTTTATCATCATACAACAAAATGTCATGAAGTACATATGATTGTATGAAGTAAGTATATATAGGTAAAATATTATAATAAAACATAATATTTTTAACAGTTATATACTTATATTTCTCATCCTTCTACTATAGCATACTTAAAAATAACTAATTAATGAATTCATGTTCTAGGTAAGTACCTATACTAAGTATACGTAATATTAAAACGTAGCCCGTAGGTAATTCAAGAGAATGTGAACGTTTGACTAAACGTCAATCTATATTATGTAAGTAAGACATTATTTTTCAGTTAAAATAAATATTGGGGTTTTTTTTTTTTTAACATGAACAATAAAAAAAACTATAGGTACTAATAATACCTATAATATAATAACCGTTTAACATGTGGTATTCAATTCGTTTATACCCGTTCATCATAAATAGGTAGATACACTAATTTCCATGTAAGGAGTATGAGACCATTGGGATCAACAAATAATACATAGGATTAGAGTTAAACTCTGTGGTATTGTCTTTATAACAAGTGACTATAATATTATAGAATTGTATTTTGAAATGAAAAAGTTTCAAGAGTTAATTTAGGTGCCTATATTATAATTTTCTTATACAAACTGACGAGTTCCCAATTATCAATAACCTACCATTATTCTTAATTTTAAGTAGAAAAGAATATCCGATATCTTCCAGTGGCATGTATTTTGTTTGAATTTTATTTTCGTTCATATAATATTATTTACTAATAATACCTTGTTGTACATAATAATATAGTAGTTTATGAAACTACAAACAATCTATACTCTTTACCGTATTACCGCACCATATTTAATAAGACATTAATGTGTTATATTTTGTTCTAATATAAATATATATCACTATAATATATACAATACAGGTATATACCTAATTGTGATGCATGTATTATTATTATATTTAAAGATAGTATGGATTAAATAACTTAAAACGGAATTATATAACGATAATTATAAACATAAATAATTAATTTTTTTCTTAAATTTACGTGTTTAGAATTGTTCGATTTCAAGTGAATAATTTAATGTTTATGTTGCATGCTTTAAGCTAGAAATATTATTAGTAATTTATTGTGCTATTTATGGGTTTACGATCAAATGTATATTTCTATAACCCAATAATAAGTATAAGTCTTTTAACTCGATTCAAAATATAACTGCAGAGGGTTGAAAATACACGTCAAAAATAATTGTAATGGTTTATTAAATATAATCGCTGCATTTTATTGTATGGATTAATTGCAGTGGTATAATAAAACAATAATTTAAACAAAATATAATGTAGACGCGTGGTATATAGGAGGGTACTTGAAATATTTGAGTGTGTTTATAAGCACAACATTACAAAGTCGCTAAGTATAGTAGAACTAATTCTTTGTTTAATGATTTATCTATAACCGACTTACCACTTTAAATATATTATAAGCACCTCAGTTATACGTATTGGCTATTGAATACTTAATATTGTTACTTATTAGCAACTTAATGAGTTTTTGAATTCAACATTTTATTTTAAGGTTCGTATTTGAAACAATAGTTGGTAGGTATAGGTACGTTATATATGAAGGTACGTGATTGTTTTATTTTCACTAAGTAGTTGTTATATTAAATTGATTTTAAAAATAATTTGTATTTCATAAGTCTTTTAACTTTAAACATATCTATAAAACTTTAACTTAACTAATAAAATTATTATTGATCATATTGATCAATGATCATTTTACTTTCTGTAAGTCGGGAAAGTGAATAATTATTTATCACACTGTGGCTATGGCTGATTCTGGCTAATGATTTATTTATTAAAAACCGGATGTGATGTAGGATATTAAAATCATAAAACATATATATATATATATGTGTGTGTGTATGTGTATTGTGTGTATGTGTGTATGTACCTACAACAATAATGATTGACTCGCATGACGTAATTCGTTACTGTGACGTTTTTTTTCGTTACGACGTGTTTTCTGGTCATAATCAAAAATTTGGAAAATCTTAATAATTAGTTTTGAGGTCCTTGTCGTTTATCGTCCACCGCGGTCATATTGCCAAAACGTATTTAACGTATTCGAACGACCAAGAAGACAAGAACAATGACCTATTAAAGAAGATGGTATTCGCTGAGTCATGATTGAATCGGAAATTTTAAGAACGTAAATAATATATATATATATGTGTGTGTGTAACAACAATGTCTCCGAATTGGATAATATCCTATAGATATATATTATATTCATTTCAGAAGGTCGTTCGACTATAAAAGTGACGAGCGGAAATTATCACATACTTTCGCCTAAATGTTATTCGAAGATTTTTATTTGTGATTGGACGCCTGGTTTTAAAATTATTTTCATTATTGTGGTGCAATCCATGTTATATTTTATAGTATATGTACACGAGGTTTTCCAAACAAATTCAAACATTAATAATTCCGATTATAATAATAAAAACGTTATTGTAATAAATATTTACTCTTTTTTCCACCGAACCAACAAATTCAATATTCTAATCAATTTTTAAAATTTAAATTTAATTTTGAAAGACTAAATCTGGATATAGGGCATCAAAAAAAAGAACTATCCTGGAGTCCTGGTATATCTATTTTTTACCAAATTGTATTTAATAATTTAATATACACATTAAAAATAAATTTAAAAAACTAAAATACAAAATGTTCACAGGTATCGCAAAAAATTGGGTACCTACCTAAAATATAATTTGTTAGTGTAATGATTGTGACTTATGGTGATTTAATTTTAATATAAGTAATATATTTAATGTATAGATAAAATCGTATGGATATTTTGGGGTCTAACCAAAACTATAGCCTTAACTTACTTTGTATTAAAATTTCAAAGTTAAAAAATATTTGCCTATCATAAAATTTAAACTAAAAAAAAAATATTATAATAAAAGAAGTTTGATGGCGTTTCGCAAAATTCTTAAGTATTATATACAAGCACTGCAACACGTAGGTACTAATGACGTTCATTTTTATCAACCATTACTTCAAAATACAAACAGCATGATTTGATCGATCTCCTCTAGTCTCTAACCTTAGATACTCGTTCATCCGAGAGGTAAGATTAAGAATCGAGCCTGACCGGCGGTAAAGTCTGCGTATTGTTTTGGTAACGCATAATACAAAATATAACCAGATCCATCACGACGACCACCAACTGGTGGTCAATCAAGTCTGGTTACAATACTATTCTGAGGGACAAAATGTTTTTTAACATTCATTTGTTATACATTGTAAATGTATACATATATATATATATATATATTTATGTCTATCAATCTCGATCAATTAATTTTAATGTTAAAAATAACAAAGTAAAATTGATTAATCTAGAATTCTAGACAAAGATACAACGAATTAAATTGATATAACGTTATAATCCTTTTAACAAATGTACATAATTAAAATTGTATAATAATTATATTTTAGTCTAATAGCGTATATTATCAGTCATCACTTCATCAGGATTGTAGTAGATACCTATATAATATACTACATAGATACTTTTAACAATTATTATTTTAGTAAGATAGGTACCTAATAAAGTAACAAAAAATTATTTTCATACTACTTAAATATTAGGTAACTATACCTACCTTTACTATTTACAATAAATAAGTTGTTATATTTTATAAATATTATTTGCTAGCTTTTTGCCAATGATTTGAAATAAAACATAGGTATTTATATGTAATCTTTTAGTTTTTAAGTAAAGTATATTATATATTTGTTGTTTGGAAACAAAATAAATAAAAGTAATTGTTAACCCCTTCATAAAATTTAACATAATAAACTATTCAGCTTGAATCCTCTCCCATTATTTCATAACCTTGTAAGACATTTTATCACTTACACTCTATATCTAATTAGAGAATACTGGAGAATCAAGAAAATAAAAAAAATAAGCTATTCAAAAAATCATCTAAACTCGATTTTCATGGTACATAAAACTTTGCTAGGACTTCAATATACTAACTTAAAAACTGTAAACTGTTCAAAATCAATAAACATTCTACTCATTGTTCAGAGTTTAAGATATAATATATTATATAATAGTTTAAAAATACTTCCCAAGCTTCTATATGTAAATATATAAGTATAATATTAGGTTTACCCATAACTCGTGAACAGTTACAACAGTATAGTTATGTGGATATGCGTGTGTTCCCTGCTCATTATAAGGTTCTCCGACACGCCAACATAAAAAAAGTCTTTAAGATAAATGATTCATCGGGTGTAAAGTTTCGTTTAAACGTTTATGATTTCGTGTAAGAATTCTAATTATTGATGAAAATAAATATGGTATATATCAGTACGCTAATAATACCTACGCAACGTATGTATTCCTGAGAAATTTAATAAATTCACTTCGGATATTATATAATATATTATCTTTCTACTGAAGCTTAAGATATACACATGTATAGGTATAATTAATAAATGCTGCTGTGATATTGTAGTTTATATTTTTATCAACCTAAAGGAAAACCTAAGATTTAAGTAAAATGTTATCTTTTTATTTTACTTTTATCTACCTTTCTGAAAATATTTTTATATGGTTAATAAACACGTATCTATAGTATAATATTATAAATACATAATATAAATAATTCTGTATTTAATTTCAAGACTATATTTAGACTAATATAGTAGCCTGCAGAAGGTACATAGATATATTTTGCAAAGAAATAAGATCGCTTGCAGACTTTCTCTGTAAACTTTTTGTTTTTACTCTAGGGATGATTTACAATTTATTATGCATAGTCTTAACGAAAACATATAAGTATCACTAAGTTTTAAAATATTATTACCCATATAATTGAATAACTCAGACCGTGATAATTTATTTTCATAACAGTTTCGGAAGCGCATAAAAAACCGAACAGACGATAGAAATATAACATTTACAAATATATTATGTAAAGTTTTATTGCACACATTATTTATAAATAAATGATATAGGTAAGATACCTAAGGATTTTCCATTCTCCATGCAATCGTACAACATCATATACCAAAAAAATAAGCATCATACATTTTATATAATCAGATAAACTATCCCTAATAAATTATATTTTACTATTTATTTTAGGTGTATACCTATGGATAAAGTAATTCACCCGCGAGTACTTATGCTCACCCCATTTTTTTTCAATAAATTAATTTATGCAAATAATGATTTTTGATACTTTTAAAATTAGGTAGGTATATTTATAGAATCGATTTTCAAATACTTAGAGTTTTTTCATATTATTTAAGCAGTGTATAATATAGTCTCATGGTAATTGGAGATTGGAGATAAAACATTTTTTTTTTAATGAGAACAATCTTATATCTATACTGTTAATCGTTGAGTCCGTGTTTTTTTGAGAATGTATAGGCACCTAAATTTAATTTTGAACGAGTAATTTTAAATTATCAAACTAAAATATTAACTATTTAGTACCCATAGTGATAATAATTATTAATTATAATAACAGCTACCTATAATAATGGTTTTATATACAAATATTAAATGTAGGTATATGACGATATTTAATCTAGCTTAGTAATTACTTATTAGTTATTATAGGTACTATTTTTTTTTACTAAAAAAATGTTTAAAAATGATAAAATACTAAAATATTAATATCTATAGTATACATTCTAATATTCTATACTAGGTATATGACTATATGAGTCTGTTGCACAAAATAGTAATGATTGAATCTCTCTTTCTCACAACAATTTGACTGATAACGTTGTCACATTACAATCATGAACTAAGATATCTTAGTTCATGATTACAATATAAAGTGCATATGCACGACTCAGCAGTGCGCAGCCATCTGCATTTTTAATTATTAACATAAGTTCATTGAAATCGTAATCCGTATAATAAGTTGTTTCTAAGCTCCTTTGCATTGATCGAAGAGTCATGGTGACATTATTTTTTACCTTAGACTACTATATTAAAAAAAGGTCGTAAAAAAAGATTTAATTTCTAACTCATTATTTCATACTTATATAAAACGTTTTATAATGTGGTGTTTTGTTTTGAATCGTTTAAATCAAATTGTAAAAATACAAATATAAAACTATATTTTCTTTACCAACAAATGGAAATAGGTAGGTAGATATGTTATTGGATTATTAATTATTAGTTATACCTAAGTAGTTATCATTAGTTTATAATAGTTTGTATTTGGTTGATACTTAAAAATATTATTTATTAGGTTAAATGCATATGGCTTACAAATAGTTATCGTCTTGTGTCTATATATTAATAAATTATAATTCATATATTTTTAAATCTATTACAAAAATATAATATCAAGGATTAGGTAATAATTATTCTATTATACAATAATATGGTATTTATATAATAAGTACAATTTAAAAATATCTAGATTTTTCAAATTTCATTTTTGTACGTTTAAAAAAAAAAAAAATTAACTACAGTTAAATTTAAAATAAAAAATTCTTATTTCAAAAAATTGTAATTCTAAGAAAATTGTAGGATTCAAATAAACTAATAATTTAATGGACCTTCCTGATCATGCTTGGTGAATCACCCTATATCCCTTTACTTATAATTTAGAATTTATTGTATTAGTATAGATATTACAAATCTGTTTGAACCGAAACCAATAAATTCATGTAAAATAAAGGTTCCTACAATCCACCTCATGTCCTCATATACCTATAATAGTATAATACTGCACTGCTGAAACGGTTGTTTTAAAAATCGTATAAAATGACTAACACTGTTTTGTCAACAGATAATAAGTAACATATTTTGGGTAATTTAAAAGCTTAGAGTCAGTGATTTTTTAAATATGTCTGTTTATTATTTAACGAAATTACGCTTATGTACCTAAATGCCCAATATAATATAATATATACCTATATATTATATATTATACAATATTATACATTTATAAGTACCTATAACGAATAACAACTGTTCTAATAGGTACATCTTAATAATATTATAGTCAATATACCTAGATGTATAATTGGCACCCATCGAAAGAAAAACAGCGGCGCTTCGTCTTCTGGTTTTACAATATGATAATAATAATAATGATAATAATTAATTATATTTTACCGGTGCTCAAGGTATAAGCGCGCGGGCCGACCGCGACGGTGGCGGCCGGGCGTGGTCAGACCGCCCACAAAACGGTTGCATTGGTCCGGGCGCGGCCTCGGCGCGCACCTGTTCCGAACGGCGCTCGGTAGTATCCGACGACGCTAAATTTACACGTACCCCGTCGTTTTAGGGCTCGCGCGGTCCGACTGTCCGGAAGTCGTTTGTTCCAGCAGCCCGTCCGACGCGATTATTCGCGTTGAACTATTATAATATCATATAAGTTACCTATAGTTGGCTATGTTTCGTGTGAAATGCATTATTTTTAGAAGATTGTTGTACAAAAAAACAATATAATATTATAGGTATTATTGTTTTTCTGTATATATATTATAACAGCTATTGTAACTTGCAAGAGTTATAAATATTATATAGGTACTTGGTAACATGTTAGTATAGGTGTAATAGGTGAGTCGTGTACCACGGTATTTTATATAAATGCAAGCAAAAAACACAAACGATATATTTAAATGGATAATAATACCTACCTATATAAAAATATAATATATTACGGTGTAGGTATAGTTACCCATCATTTGACCTCCGCTATTGAGTATATATTTATATTATTTAACCTAACTATATTATAAGCATGATGTGAATATGCAATATAGAATGGAAAATATGTGAAACCTATATACCTATACCTACATTAAATATTTTAGGTACCTGCTTATACGTGCGCGATAACTCATTGTTTATGCTTATAACCTTTTGACATAAATTACACTTAGGTACCAATGTGTGGATGGTATAGGTAGGTATATTAAATTATTCAAATTTTTATATCATAACTATTTTTTACGTTATCATTTATCGATATTTATATAGGTACCTATATATATATATCTACTTACATAAATATGTTTGTGTTTGTGTATTTATAGGTAATTATGTTTATGTAAGTAGATAGGCACTTCGTGTGTCTACAATATACCTTTAAATGTAATATAATATGTACCTACCCATAAAAATATTTATATATACCTATATAGTACATAATATAATGTAATACCTATACGTACTACGTAGGTTAGGTAGCGATTTTAAGCGAGAATAATAAATTGTAACAATTTAACAATGGTAGGTATATACCTACTTTTTATATTGTTATTTGTATTAATATAGCATTTTTTTTATTAATTAAATGTTCTTATACCTATATGCGTATAATTCATTTATTTATTTCTAATATGGTGTTGATTAAATGATGACTGCTCTACAAATTATTGTTTATATTCAAAATATGTAGAAATATAATATATATAGGTATAGGTAAATTAAACGTCAACCTATAGGTAGGTTTAATCTACAGCAGTCTACAATGTGTACCTATATATATTTAGATCGTTATACGATATTGTCATATATTGAATTGCTCCTATATATTTTTTAGTATTTTACCACTATTCTCGAAAAAAGCGTACCTACCGTTTAAATTATAACCATGTTTCTTTTCGTTAGCTTCTAGCATAAACTAGCATAACTCAACAGATATAATATTATTTAACAAAATGTTATAACATTTATAACCACTTAAGTCTTAAAGGTTGAAAGGTGACATATCGCAGTATTAATATATATATATTTTATACACATTAGCAAAATATAAGAGGATAAAACTTTTTATAACACGTTATTGTTATAAACTATTATAACTATTATACATGTTTACGAATAAAAAAGAAAATTAATATATTAATAATAATGGGCATAGTCGCATAGATCCATAATATAATAATTGTGAAATTAATAAATTAAACTGTTATTGAAACACGAGTTGAATATTTAAATAATATTAACGAAGGTATTATAATAGTAATAGATAAGATTATAATGTTCCTTTATCGATAAGTACTTTTAGAACACAATAGATAGTCAGATAGAAGATATAAATTAGAATACTGATTAATGACTTTATAGTTTAAATTAAATTTAAAAGTGTGTCAGAAAGGTATACAATGCTTCATTATGCATTAAACGTTTAAATTTGATGATACACAATTTTAATTCACACCGAAATTAAAACTAATTATAGTATTAATACTTACCTAATACATATTATAACACCTATCAGTTTTTTTTACTTTACCTAATATCGAAAATTTTGATAATAGCATAAATATTTCAACCACCTCTATACCTATATATTTCCTTATATATTAAAAGAGATTTTATCATATTTACAAAATATAAAATCAAATGATATTATCCTAGCATCTAGCTATTTATTTTAAAATAATATTGCAATGCGTGTCTAAAAGTTTACTTATAAATATTAATTATGCCATCAAGTAATATAATTAATTATAATCAATATTATACAATGTAAAATTTATCATTTTTTCAAAGAATTTTATGATGTAGGTATATACACTATAATATGTGTATTTTGACTTCTTTCGTAATAGCTGCAAGACGCGTGTTATAATATAGCTCTTTTGCCAGCGGATCAACGACTGACTGTTGCAGTAGAAGTCACACGGTCTTAATAATAATCAGGACCCGCGGTCACGGTGACCCCATGGTCGCCGCCACTCTTAACGCTATAAAACCTTTAATACGAACACAATAATATTATAATCATACTATAGCTGCGATATCTTTCCGGGGATATCATTATATTGTATAGGTTTTTTGTTTATTTGTTCTTATTCGCGTGTCGTCACTTCTCGCCACCATTACAAAGTCTTGTTGTTGTATCAATAAATCGCGTAAATAATATACCTACCTATACAGCTACATAGTAGACCTATTATATCTGTTGACGACCGATGACGCAGATCAAATCGTAATCTGATTTTTAACGCGGTGGTTTAGTATCCACCACCCTTCCGCACATCACTTCACCACGCCGTTTTGCATCGCTGTCCGTGAATAATTCCCTATATACATGTATAGGTATACCCAACATGTATTAGTTATGTATACCGTTGTAACGTTATCGGTCACCCAATTGTGAATAAAACTTGTTTTTTATTCCCCCGATTTACTGCATTATTCGACGTGTCTCACAGGTATTATCGTCAAACGCATTTTTTCTTTTATATAATTTTTTTTTTATTTTGTCATTAACCCCTCTCGTCGCCTCTGTTTAGATCCCACAATAAATGATATTGCACGGGAGATTCGCGAATCACTGCCGTCACCGGAAAAACGGATATTATAAACCTAAAATCGACCACTATTTTTTTCATTTTTTTTCTCTTTTTCTACATTCGCACCGAATTATGACATTTTTTCAGATTATAGGTATTATTCACCCATAATGTCCTATTATATACGTATATATACTACAAATATAACCATTGATTCAGTTTATTATATATCAATCGGTATGACCCGGCGATTATAGTGATGCAAATTATGATTTTTTTTTTATAATTTATAAATAATATCATAGTTGTTCAACGTCCCGCGCGCGATATAACCGCGCGGAACGAATAACTAGATAAGAGGTGGGTCCTGGATAGGAAGTAGGTACCTACCTACTTATATTTCGATTTTCGACGTACCCACTATAATAGACACAGTAAAATTATGTTTGTATATTATAGCTGTAGTCAACTACATCATTATATTTTTGTAAGTTTTTTTTATAACAATCTAAAATGGTCAAGAAATATAGAATTCTGCTGTTAGTGTAGGTAGACGTTGTTTTTGAAGTAACAAGATTAAAATATACACATATTACTTAATATCAAGAATTGACTATATGTTCTATGTATATACATATAGTGAATTACCTATATTGCTTTGTACCTACTTGTATTAGGTATTTCATATATTAGACAAATTAGACTTTTACTATTATAGTAGGTATTATTTTAATTGTAAGTTATATATATACCAATTAAATCATTATTCTAAGTATCATATTATAATAATTATCAATTATCATTGTGACTTATGAACTAGGATTATGACATCAATAACACCATTTGATTGTATTTAAATTTAAATATTTCATATTACAATATAATAACATATTATCTATAGACTATAAGAAAGGTAATTAATAATATAATCGTTTAAAATTTAAGAGTCATTTTAAATGCTAATTCATTTACTTTCGTTAACAATTATTTTTTTTAATAGGTTATTAAAGCTATACATTTAAACTATATACACATTATATAATGCACTATACGATCGTGACGCACGTATTAATAAACAGACACAATAATAACAGCGAATCGAGTGTAAAGCTATAAATATTTATTACTGTAATACATTAAATATAACCTTCGATTGAAAGTTCTTTTACTGTTATTATACTGTACCCGTTTCGTGTAACAATATTAACTAAGTGAATCTTATAATAATTTAGCTATACGTATGGTTGTCGGATGGTGATCGACATGCAGACATTGATAATATTAACGAAACAAAACTATTTAAAAAATTGCATTTATAGGTACGAATACTGCAATGTATATACACCTAATTATAGCGCAAGGTCTAATTGTAATTATACCCGAATAAATTAAACTATAAAACTGTATAAAATACTTCTTATACATTCGCTCGCATTACTTATATATGTGTATAAAATACCTCTACGCAATACCGCCAATACGTCTGTACGGCTGTATATTTTTATATATGTATTGCGTATATACACCACGACTACTTATTAATTAATGACGTCGTAAATATTTTCCCATTGTCGTTTCACCCGACAGCTTACAAATAATATTATATATATCGGATAATGGGCTACCTGGCTTACGCATTTTATTATTTTTTACTGTGTGTATTTACTATATAGGAATAGGACATATAATACATATACATTGTTCAATAACAGTATAACTATTCATTATTATTTTATTTTATTTTTTAATACGGTGGAATTTTTTTTTTTTTTACCGCATTCGTTCTTTGGAGACGAGCAAGGCGCCGCGAAAATTCCCTTTCCCGAAACGGCATAACACAATATATATGTATTCTATAATATTATATACCTGAACGCGTTACACTGCAGCCTGAGTCGAAATCTTGAACGTCAACCGCCGCCGTTGTCAATCATCATATAATATGCGCGTATATATTACATACAAACGCTGGGAGACATTTTTTGGCGGCTCGGCGCTGCAAGGTCGACCGCTAGAAGGGGTCTATACAGGGTGATTCGTGTGCACCACACTGTCTCGCAGTACACAGCATAGAGATTTTAATTACGAATAATACTTCGTTCGTTTTGCGTTCAGAGTCGTTCAGTGCGTTTTGTATAGTCGAGTAAATCATAATATACAGTTAGACTTGGTATATTTGATTAAACTTGTATTTTGATTCGTGTATTGTATTACCTATATGTAAAATGTTTGTAGAAAGACAAATCATATCTAAATAGTAAATACTGTTATCCTATAATCACTGCTGTAGGTACAATTAATAAATTATCAAGGATTTTTATTATTATTATTTTTTTTTCAGGATTTTCCTCGATTTTTACATGTTATTGTTAATATGTACTTAGAATTTACCCAATCAACACTATATAACAAATCAATGCTTGAAAAAATGAACACAATAATAATTGACAACTATTTTTTGTTCAAAATTCGATTATCTGCAGTCTGCACAGCCATCGGTATGAAATATTATTTGATATTGCATTATATACATATAAGATAGTAGGTATAGCGTAAAGCTGTATATGTTGGGGGTGCGGAATCAAAAGTTTACCTGCGAAAGTGGTACTAGTGGAGTTACGAATACTACGGAAGGGGGCGTAAACGAATTGAATGTAATAAAATACCGATTTTCCGCGGATACATTTTACGCTCTCCAACCAAATACAAACAACCAGGATAGTATTCTGCAGAATTTTAGACGGTGTGTAGGTAAGAGGTTTTATAGTTATAAACGTTATAATAGTTATAGCTTTATAGCCAATAGGCAATACTAAATAGGCTGTGGGATGCATGTCACATAATGACGATTTAATAATTAAAACTTTGTTAAAACATTACTAAAGAAATAGTTACATACAACAAGTAACTTATTTTTGTCATTGACTTCTACGGTTAGGTAACTTTAAATTTAGATAATACTTAAATTATGCATTATTTATAAACCTGTAATAAATGTATAATATTAAATTGATACAGTTACACATTATGTACCTATATTTGAATTAAATAATATATTATTGAAATATAAGTGAATATAGATATAACATTATAACATGTATATTAGGTATAATAGGTTCGTTTCTTTATATCATATAGAGTGTGATATCTTACAAAACATTTTCTATCTTTATATTTCGAAGCACATCTATATTATATTATGTAGGTAACATCAACAACCAATATCAACCTATCCATAACATTATTTCCTTCAAATGGTATGTCCACATTCTAACTCAATTATTTTTTAATACTATCTCAACGAATTACAAAAATCTACAGTTCGAAAACACGCCCTACAATTAGGTATATCTGTATACCTACTTATATAGCCAAATGAACTCAAGGCTGCATAATATATTATATAACGACGATTAAAAAATTTAAGTTTCATTAAAATGTTGGGAATTAATAAGAGACATACAACGTACAACCATATTATACAGTTATTTATATTTACTTTCAACTATGTAGTTTTTTTTTCATCGCACATATATAATATCTACCTACGTATAATAAATGTAAATTTTTGGTAAAATGCTAACTTTGAGTTAATCTCCTATACAATCACATATAATATCTGAATTGAGTAAAACACTTTTGAAATAGGTATTTCCATTTTACAGCTACTTATCTTTGTTTCAAAATGACAAGCGACATAATAATAGGCATAATATAGGTACTTAACACTTATATAAGTATAGTAGGTATGTATATACTTTGTTGCTGTAGATTATGTTATACGTATAGTATATGTGTTATATTAAATAATGTTTTTCTTGGCTATAGTACCTAATACAATTCGGCAAACTCGGGCCCATCATCCTTTGGTATCCGCGGCGCGACGGTACCACACGGCGCACGTGGCTTTCGCAAATGCGACTGCGGCTCGAAAACACGCCCTGTACACCCGGTATGATATTATGCGCTTCGCCCGACGACGAAAGCGTTTGATTTATCGAACCGGTGTACGACGACGTATTATTATCATCGACTATAATATAATATACCGAGCCGAACGTGCGTCGACGCGTTTGCGTTCGGAATCGTTTCTGGGAACCGCACAAAGTCGGTATATAGGTATTCGTACGATACAATAAATGTATTATTATTATTATGTATGTGTGCGTAACAGTGGCGGTGCAGGCATCATAATTTTATGCGGATGTATATTGCGTAGGTATATCATGATGTTATCATAATATAATATATGTAGTCGTGCCCAGCTGCCAGCTACCAGCTATCGAGTACTTTTATTTTTATTATTTCGGAATAATATTCTAGTGTCTTTCGATTATTATTATTTCAATACCTTATACCTATATAATATTGGTAATAATGAATATATACCAATATACATTATACATACATACCTATACATATATATATATATTCTTATTGATTCGATAAATTTAAACAAAACTCGCATCAAAATATACATTTGTTATTGATTGTAGTTATTTCGAAGTAAATTACTTTTTTATTCAAGTAGGAATATTATTAATTACAGTTATTTAAAGTACCTATAAACAAATATTTAATTGTTGATTTTGATTTTGATTTTTTTTTTCATCAAGTATAAATAATGGTTATAGAACAATATTTTGTAATTCTAAAAAAAACGTTCAATAAAATATAATGGTGTGACAAAAAATGCACTAGCTGTATAAAATTACATTTTTCAGTACCTATCTTTAATCTCTATTCCTTGTATAAAATTAATATAGTTACAATATGAATTAAGTTGATATAAGCAAATTTTTGTGCATATTTGATCATTTTATTTTTCACGTATATTGTATACTATTATAATTTGATTGTTTGATTTTTTCCGATCTTATTAATTCTATGTCGTCAATGTTTTTCCCACATAACTATTATCAAATTTTAATTATACCAAAATATAATGTGTTATTTTAATAAATTCACCTAATCCTTTTAGTATCCTAATTAAGGTTTAAACATTCACACCTCATATTATATGCTCATGACTTAATATCTGATCTGATATACATAATATCATTCGTATTATGTCGTAGGTAGGTACTTAGTTTTCTAATTTTTAAAAGTTTTATTTTTCAAATTTCGTATGTCATAATAAGCATATAAACTATACAATTGGTTTAATAATACTAGCGTAGACATAACAATATAATATAATTTTTTCACGCAGACATCTAAATAAGGTAGGACAAGTCGATCACAGCGACTATGGTGCTGCAATGCCAAGGATAACGTTTTTCGTATTAGACGTCAATATTTCAAATATGTCGGTCTCTGCAGACGGTAGTTATTATATTATTAATATAATATAAACTTGCTATTCTTTCTGGCGCTGTAATTCTCTATACACATATATTTAACATCATAAATGTTTACTCGTAATGTATAATCGAATTATTTTATACATAAAAAAAAAATGTATAACTATTATATAATATTATATTATTAAATGATTATGATTATGAATAAATTTCCTCTTACTTTTGTGATGCCTAAAATATTCGCTGTGAAATTTCGAATTCAGAGATTATATATTAAATATAAGTTTGTGTAATACAAAAACAATGAAATTAATATTATAGAAATTAAAGTCTTATATACACGCTGTAATCATGAAACTCGCGTATTTTTATTTTTGTCTGTTAAATAAAGTATTATGCTTGATTTCAACAATTATTATGCACTTATCACTTTTTAAATCAAATTTTTATGTAAACAAACTTTCGTTCATATTTTGTTTTTGTTGAAAGCAGAAATGAGAGGCGCCCGTCTGGCAGTTTATACGACGCGTGATGAAATTCTTCGCTTCTTTTATATAATCGGCTCCATCTAAGGATTGGTTTTTTTTTTTGACATAGCAACTACAGTCATACCTTCCAAAATCATAACTAATCAATCCATTTTTATTTTTGTACAAATGAGGAAATATACGCACCGAACTCGCTCGTTTTATTATTTTTAATTAGTAGGTATTCATAATAAATCATGTAATTAAGCTGAGAAAAAAAAAATCTAAAAATTTAATTGACAATATATAATTTTTTCATATGTTTATAAAAAAAAACAGTTAAAAGATTATTATCAAATTAAAAAAAAAGGTTATGAACTTTTTTTGTAAATATTTTAAGTGTCTAAATTACGATAAAATAACTTATTTAGTTTTATCAAAAATTAGTGATGAATAATAAAACATATATCCATTTTTTCATCATTTTTCTTCATTTTTCCTGAATAAAAAAGTACTACAGTGAATTTTAACTTTTTATCCTTTTTCTGCAAATAAACCAGAACAAATTTTAAACAAAAAAAACATACTCAATCTTGAATATTAAAGTATTTTTACTTCTCTGAAAAGTTAAAACAGAATAGATAAAAAAAATTTAAAAAAACACATACCATTGTAAAAAAATGTATCTAAGAGCTAAAACCAATACACTAATAAACTAAAATAGTTTGTTCGATATAATGAAGTTTTTAAATAGTTTAAAACATCATTATAGACTGTCTTTGTTTTAATGTCTTAATTAAAATTATTGTGAATTTTTCTTTTATGAAAAGTTATCACTGTAATATTGTATCACAATGTAGTGCAGTAATTGATGTTTATATGTTTGCGATATTATAAAAAAAAAATAGTTTATCATTAGTTCATTTCATATTAATAATTTACATAAGAAAAATCATCTGATAAAATCCTTATGACTTTAAAATAATAATCATATAATTGCATAATGATTATTTGTGTTAATCGTTACGATTTTTTTTTTTTGTAATCAAAATTACTAAAATATATGAGGCAATATAGAATAACAAGTTTTTTTTGCTCAGACTATAACATTATTATAGATGCAGCATACAACTCATTTCTGATTTCTTCTTAATTGTATTTTTAAATTTTAAATTTGTATAAATTACACTGGTATATATTATACCTTTTTTTATTGAACGTTATATACATTATTATTATACAATGCAAAACAATTATTTAACATAGTGTTTATTAGTATGTATTTTTTCTAAAAGTTTATTATATTTCAACGAAAATCAATGAAATTATTATTATTATAATGCAATTTTTACATAACCAATTAACATATGCAATATTTATAGTATATTGAATTGAGTGTTATAAAATATCTACTCCTAAGCCGCAATGAAACGTGTCTTCTTCAAATCAAAATCCTATTTTAAAACCGTATTAATTTCAGTACTGAAAAAAATTACCACTTAAATATATTCGTATATATATAGGTATATAGTACGAATAAATAATATCTGTAGGTACCTATACTCTTGCATCGGTGTGGGCTGCGGGGGAGTAATCGTTTCGTTTTGCTTCATTTGTTCCATTTTAAACAAGTGATTATTAAACTATAGATATTTAACTATTTGATATTATATACGTATAAGACGTATATATACTATATACAAGTAATATTGAGATGGTCCGATGGTTTTTTGTTTTTGTTGTTTTTTAAGATTAGGTCTAAGTATACTAAATCTAATATCTATTAGTACATGTATAGCTATGTATACTCATATTTTTTTCTTTAAATACCTGTGTTTATATAATATGTCTGTTTGTATTTATTTGTCGGATGTGCATAATACCTGCAGCTATCGCGGTTGACCTATGTGATGAAAATTGGTTTGCTGCGATTCGCACGCTCTGCCATCGTATTGAAGCTGTTTTTATTTTTATGGATAATATTATTAAAATCGTTCGGTTGTATCAAAACATTGCCGTGCCGCGGAATACCGTGAAAATCGATCTTCTCATGCGTTAGGTTTGTGTTCGGCGCTTATACATATTATTATGTATATTATACTTTGTTTTTTGTCATGTTATGCACGCAAAAGCCTTATCGTATTATAATTGTATACACCGTAGTCAATTATGTAGCTATATACTCATTTTCTAAGCCATTTTTTTTATTTATATAGAGTTTGAACTTTAAAGTATTTATTACAATTTACGATTCGATTACATCGTATATTAAAAATATTCTAAAAATTGTTCATTAATAGTTTATCATATTTAGAAGACGCTACGACAGTATGTGGTGTCTCCATCTTATAAATAAATAGAACATAGCAAATTTTCGTTTAATAGAACCAATTACGTGTTATTATCTTTAATAATAGAGTGAACTGATCTATTATAGAAGTTAAAGGTAAGGACATATTCTGAGATTAATAGTATTACATTTTTTCGATAGGTACTTAAATTTTTAAGTTAGATATATGAGCATTTTTAACTTATGATATTTGCAGTACCCACATCTTTTTTAAAATTAAAATATTAAAGAAAGCAAAAAATTAACTCAGATAATATTCCTACCTTTAACTTTTATCTTTACTATTACCTTAATAACAGATCAATTCACTACAATATTAAATCACACCCATAATTGGTTCTACTAAAAGAAAATTTGTTATATTATGTAAGATCGGTGGTTTACTATAGGCTTATATTTGAAATTATAAATTAGCATCAAGAAAACTAGTAAAAGTTAAAATTAGTTTACCCATGTTAACAAAAAAATAGAAATAAAAAAAAAATAAGTTTTTTCAAAAAGGTAAAAATGAAGTCTTGCATCATTAAACATTTAATTTTCATAAAAAAAAATTATTTCAGAAAAAGAATGTAAGCAATATATAATATCACTGCTACATAGGATTTAGATATTTAATTTATGTACAAAATATAATCTAAAAAATACATAGGTATTGGACCATCTTAAAATGTCATTTGAAAATTTGTGTCAAATCACACAATACGGTATATTATTATTATATATTATGTTCTAGGAAAGAATAAAATATGAGGAAAACTGTCGCAGTAATTGCTATAATTCTAAACAGTTTTTTTTTTTACGTCTGCTTTTTTACGCGCAACTAGCCGATGTGACCGATGATTGTATACACATTTGATGGACACGTGGTTTCTCATCTCGTTGCATATTGAATTACAAACAGAATAAAAAAATAATAATAATAAAAATGGTAGTAGGTACCAACTTCGAATCTATTATATATATATATATATTATATATAGTTCCATAACTATCGAAGGAAACTCGTTTTGTGATGGCGACAAAAAATAAAAAAATAAAACAACAATTATATCAAATAACAAACGAAGTACAAACCTCGTCGCTGTAATTGACATACCCATATTATACTTTCACGCAAAATTTGATTCTGTGTCCACAGGACAGTTAGTATATAATAATTTAACGGTACAATAAAATTATTTTTTATTTTATGTCTATGATTGGAAAACGCGGATGAGACTAGAAAAAGTATACTAATCTCATCATTCATGAATTGAAGACAATTGTATAATATAGTAACATAGTTACGCCATATTTATAAAAGCATTTCTATCTATACATATCATTATTATATCATTAATTAATTATGAATTATTTATCAACATACGAGTATAAATAGTATAATTATGATTATTTAGAATTCTACAACAATTAAAAGATGATAGTCAAACAAAAAAAAATATAGGTACATCATCGTGGCCCGACGAGGTGATAATAAATGAAATAATTAGACGCATGAGTCCTGATGACAAAAATAGCTCAATAAATATAGCTTTAAAAGCTTATAACGTGATAATCAGTTCGGTTTATAGATTTTACGGGATCCCACTTTTGAACTACCGTCAATATAGAAGACGAGGAATGACTAACAATGAAATAATGCTATTATATATCCGGTATAATACCCCTTCAAAAACTCTAAGGCAACACACCCTTATGGCCGTCATTCGTCACACACTCACATCACTGCACAATTTCCCTACACATAACTTGAAGTGCAAAAAAATTCTAAATTGAAATTAACTTATAAACATGACTTGCAGTTTAAAACTATAACTATTAACACTAACCTAAATTTGTTAACTGATAAATTATAATAGTATTGTTAGTTTGGTGACTTGAATAGTTGAAATTAACCAATCTATAAAGTTTAAAAATTTAAATATTTGTATTGTAAATTTATTGTAAAAAAAAAAAAAAAAATTGATCACAAATATACAATTATACTTATTGTTTCAATGTTAATTAAATATGAATTATGTTTCAATTAATCATAGAATCATGATGTCATCATCAATTCACATTAATTTATACAGATAATTAATTGATAAACACTATATCTATTCTATCACCACAATATTGTACTTATTTGAACGCGTGAACGTGTAAAATAAATTTATATACTAAATACACGCAATAAAATATAGCGTTATTACTAGCTTAAAATAAACATCTTTTTTTTTATAGTGCTTATTAATTCTAAATTGTTACTAAAAAAAAATCCTTATTTGATAGATAAAAAAAAATAATAATATAATTATTATTATTTATCAATTATATTATGATAAAATTAACTAACTCAATTAAATCTACATTTTAATTAATTGCACAATTTGCTCTTCAAGCAAAAAATGTAGGTATTTTATGTTTATGAATAATGATTTAAAATAATAAATAGCTACATAAAAAATACGTGATAAAAATTGTCTTCATTTTGAAGCTTTTTATTGTTACTATACATTAGTAATTACTTAGATAGTATTTCGCTGCATAATTAAATAATGATAAATAATAATGATACTTATATACAAATTATAATTCATAATGTTTTTACTTTATTTGTACATAATTTATGTAAGATTATGAAAATGAAAAAAAAATAATAGTTACTATATTTCTGTATATTACGTATGTATTATAATTGAATATTGATTATACTTTATAATTGTGTAATATTATAATTGTACTGTTATAATTAAAAAGCCTTAGCGTATTTAAATGTTATATTGATACACCCATAGGTATATGTAAAAAAAATTCGAAGGTTAAACTAGGTAATATCAACATTTAAACAAAGTCGGCTTACTTTGTCTACAAGACTATAACAATAATTAGATTATAATACACATACACTTTCGTTTCTGTTAAACATGAGGTTTTAATATGATTCATTTCCGGTTTAAATAATTCATGTGTTTTCATTCTCGATGTAATAATTTATATTTTGTATGGATATATAGTATAAACATAGATACCTATATTTGCTACACTGAAGGCATTTTTAAACAACTCGTTTGAGATATGACTATTCTTTAAAAACTAATGAAAGATTTCCGTGAAATAAATAATCTACAATAAGGATAGAAGTTTTGAGAAACATTTTTTTTTTAAATTTTGATGAGCTTTTTAAGCATTTTTTGAACCAAAAATGGCTACATTCTTTGGACTTAATTTAAATTTAATTTCTTTCCACAGTCTTAAAGTAATTTTTTCTACAAAGCGACTTCTGAATCTATTTTACTGCTCCAATCCCAAAAGTAGCATTTTATATAAACTCTAAGATTCCGAAAAAAAAACCTTTCTCTTTTCAATAATATTTAGGTTTTATATTCAAACAATGTAAGCATAATATTATAAAGATCTAAAAGAAAAAAAACTATTTATTACGACTATTGCAGCTTATTATAGATATGATACGTATACCCTTTACATAGTCATGAAATTTAAGTAAACAAGCTTAAGTAACCAGGGCCGTATTTACCCCTAGGCCGGTGAGGCCCTGGCCTAGGGTGGTAAATTTTTTGGGGCTGAAAATTTTGTAAGAAATGGAAAAAAAATCATATAAATATTTACTACATTTTTTTTTCTTGGGGTAGGGGTGGCATATTTAAAAGGGCCTAGGGCGGCACCTGTTCTTAATTCTGCCCTGTAAGTAACACAAATAAGGTATTAGTATATAATATAAGTCACGCCGAGGATTGCCGATTTTTTTCCTCCAATTACACGATTACCGCACGTCGTCTGCAGGTTAATGTATTATAAAAAATGTAATATATTATAATACGATATTATAGTTGATGAACTGTATACATATATTACATATTGTATAAAATGACAAGAGGACTTTCAAAATCCGAAGGAGGGTAAGTATCTGAGTGTTTATTATATTATGTAGACGATGTACGGCAACGTATATATTATAAATATAGTATAGGTAACAGTAGGATCTAAGATATTTGATGCCCGAGGCTAATAAAAATACATATTATAATATGGAGCTATGCGGTGGGCCGGATGTCAACATAAAACAAAACGTATAAATACAAATCAAAAAGTAAGGTAAGTATATTTTTATATCACAATTAATACTTTAACTGAAATCATTGTCTTAATATATATTTGTATATCGTATAGTATAGAACATATCGATAGTATGCTTAAACATAAATTAAAAATATCTTTATAAATTTAGTGGAAAAATAATGTTTCTGAAAAATTGAAAATTGAAATTATATTATCGTACATTCATACATCGTACTTCAATTTAACAATAAGATAATATACAATTATCATCGGTAATCAACCTATAAATCGATAAAGACTTATCAAATACCTATTTAAAAGATGTCAATTATTCCGAAATAAATAGTCTAAAGATAAATATTGTATACTTTTTAAATAAATAATTTGTTTGGATATTTTTTTTTTTTTTTTTGTCAATAGAGGTGTGGACATATGTTATCATTTATTCATATTTTATGTTGGTGGATTTTTTTCTTTATATAATCTCAAGAGCGCGCCCTTATACCAACAGCGCCTTGGGCAAGGATTGACTTGTTCCCCCCTAGATCCATACTACAGCTACAGTGTTTGAATAAGCTTCCGGTCAGATTATCGTCACCCGGTGATGAGCCGATAATCGGTCTTGAAAAAAAAGATTAATAATCGACGCGCCGTCGAGAAAACCTTGTCAAACTCGACTGCAAAATTGGTCCGTAAATATGCAGTGCACAACACACTGCAACAAGCAATAATGGACCCCCGGCCGGGTTTTAATGTCGTTAATTATTACGTCTCTTGTACTCAACAACATAATATGTACATATATATACTTTACGTAAAAACACACGTGCACCGGTTGTTATTGGTATGTGTGTATACGCGTATGCGACTCAAACGTGGCTGTGGTATGTGCATTGAACGCGAAATAAAATGTGTACCGGGAACCCTGGAAAAAAGGGGTAAACCGCATATGATGGTAATTAATCGTCAGCCATCCAACGTATGAATCCATATGATATAGTTTGATATATTAACGTTATAGTATTAAAATATTTTAATACGATATAGCTATAATATATGTAGTGTATAATATGATAAAAATATTAAATACGACTGCAACCGTATTCAAATATTACTAAGTATAATATTTTACATATAATTGACGTTCGTCCTTGTACGGTTATGATATCTGCGAAACAACATGGCGATGTATTATAATAGTACCTATATACATTGAGCCCATGTCCATGTTAATATGTTATGGCCTTATGGGCTTTTTCTTTTCTTTTAGTGACTTGGTTTGAAGTTTAAATGCCATTTTTTTTTAGTTACACTAATAAAACTCTGATCAACTATGCAATATAAAATTAAAGTAATGCGATATTTATAAAAAGTATTTAAAAATCACTAAATCAGGTATAAATGTTATCCTATTGATCGATATAATAATGACATTATGATTATAAATAACAAAGACATCAATAAATATTTGAAATTAACGACAATATTATATAAATATCTATATAGATAGTTTAATATGTAAAGGTCGTTCCAATTATTAAAGGGTCTGTGTTATAGTCAATGATACCACTCATCGTCACTCATCGATAAACGAAATGATCACCGCGAGGTTATAGCTCGTACCCGTTTACATCTAAATCATAATTTTCCTATAAATTAAAAAAAAAAACAGCCAAACGGATGATGTTGAGATCATTATCATAATACTATATTATACGATGTATTATGTTACTATTATTGGTTGTTCACATTATTATAGTGAGTTAGTCGACTTCTCGCGGACAGTCGATGATTTACCTCTGAGCGACGATGACGTTCTACCCCGTGAATACATTATACTGCAGGTATAATACTTCCTGCGTCACTCAACGCGCACAGATCCGGGCAATAGGAGATTGAAGATTTATGGTCGACAAACGTAAACTGCATGCTCGTTGTCTGATGCAGCGTACCTTACGGTGGAGGACGTAGAAAAGTATTATAATATTTACTTATATTAAAAAAAAAACGTGTTTGCTCCCGTCTACCAACAATATTATTATAATTAATTAATGAACACATTGCACGAGTGAACGGGAAATGGTTTCGACGGAGTATATAAATATATATATATATGATTTCTAAGCAAATTGGTCACATAATTTAAAATTAATACTTACATACTTACATCTTGACTGATACGTTATAACTTTATAAGCATAAAAAAAAACTTTTAGATCAAAATTCCATGGTAGCAGTTACACCGACGAATATAACCGTGAGAAAGTTAGAAAAATATCAAATCTAAAATTTGCACACTAAGCAATACCTTACATTTTCTACATTTTTAAAGGGTATCAAAACATTATTAGTCAAAATATAATCGGGGCTGTATCGAACACTATTTTTAATTCGAATTGAACGATAATATTAAGTGCCGTCTTTGATCATAATATAATGTATTTATAACAATGTGTAAGCATAGTAGTAATAGTAATAGAAATCGCTGTCAGTAAACCTGCTTATTATCGACCAACAGCTATTTCTCATATATAATTTACATTCATTTTTTTTTTTTTTTTTTTTATCGACTTCGACAATTTATCGATTTTAGATCTCATATTAATAATATACTTAATACATTATGTGTAACGTCGTTTTAACCGTTCACACAACACCGCAAACCCTATAATACTCGTACATACATTACACATGTATGTCTTATTACCTTTCTGACACTCTGTCTCTCTTTCTATCTCTCTCGCACTCACACACACCCTCTCTTCATTCGTACACACTCTCATTCATTACGACCATTAAAACCCGACCAAAACTTGGCTATGTACCAACGGGTCACGTACATAATATAACAATAATAATATAATGCTATCGTCAAAATATGTTCACACACACAACTCTCGTCGGACAACCGTGGTGTGTATATTATTTTATTGTACATCGGCAGCCAACGGCAGCAGCAGCATCAACAGCTGCTGTTGTTAGTAAGTTACTCACTATATAGTCACTATACTATTATGTTATTATAGTCTATACCTATATATATATATATATATAATCGATATGACGTTACGATGTACACAATATTCTGCAGTATTGATATCACGTTACGCCCATTATATAGCCGGGCGTAATGGACAAAGTCTTTGCCGTGACAAGACACATCTCTTGACGCATGATGACGTGTGTCGTGTGTGTGTGCGTGCCGGTGGATTTACACCGAAGACGACAAGTCCGCGTCCGATACGCCTCCGTCGGCGTCCACTTCAAACGATATGTGTAATGTGTATAGGTACATCGAATGATAATATGTATACACCGCACCATTATATTTGTTCGATTGACACACAAACGAGCACATCAGATGTGTAGGTACCTATATTATATAGTGTTTACTGTGAAATTTTCTTTAACTATATATATTATATGTTTTGAAGTCCACCGCATTGCGCTCATCACGCACGTTCAAAAAACTGACCTATAGGTATAGTCATTATAACAGATACAAGAATACGCAGTGAACGTACGCCATATACATTATTACATAACGTAAAGGTACATCTGTTTATTAGTTAAGCATACGCTTAAATTTAATCATAATGACATAATTTTTTTTTTTTTTTAACTTTGGTTAATATTTAATAAGTAATACAGTAGTGTAAGTATGTGAGTATACCTATAGATTATATTGGCGTGTTCTGCAGACTGCAATGTAACCTGCAGTGATGATATTTGCTTAAGTAATTAGTAATTATTAAATAGCATAGCTGTATGCTTGTATATGCGTACCAATACGCTTACGTATGTACCTATACTAAATTGTTCACTGTCATAAACTTCTAACTGTTTTGGTTGTACTTAGAAGTTTAGTCAACCATAAGTGAACGACTGTATAAGTTCGTACATGAGAATATATTGCACAGTAGGTAAAAAAGAAGTTGTATTACATAATATACGTTAAGACCGTGCAAGTACTTTGCAGACAATAATAAATTTGGCAAAAAATTGTCAATGACTAAATATACATATAAAAAGCATACAGTATTGATACAATTGTGTTTTTGTTCACAATCACCCCACGTGTAAAGGTTTAAAATCTAAAATAATATTTCATTCGTGTAATACGTATAATAGAAACTTAGTATTTTTCTATGCAGATAGCAAAATTTGAACCATCTATTAGAGAACTCAGAACCACACTATAATATATTATAATACTATACTATACTATAGGTTATAATCTACCTATAACTATTGTTCTAAGTCATAAGTTCTATTACATGTTTAATATTTATATTTATAAGTTATTAATAGAGAATAGAGATACTGAAATAAAAAATCTTGTTGTCTGCTAGTTCAAAACAAACTATTATCAGCTATATAAATATGATTTGTAATTTATGTAATTTTTTATTTTTTATTATGATTAAAGCATTTTGAGAAATTAAATAATCCTTGTACTATAAAATATTATAATAAAACACTGGCTAGTAAGAACTAAAAGGCTATTTTATTGAGCAAGTAGGCACATTATATTATATTTATATAATAATTATTATTAATATTACATAGTAGATTAGATCTTGGAGAGTCGGAGGATAATGGCAAACTATTTTAATATTATTATTTCAATGATTTTAAACAATAATTATGAAAAAATAATAATAATAACCGCCGTCTTGAGAAACCTAATAATATACATTTATTTTATTGTATTATAATAAATTAATAATTTATTTTTAATAATAATACAAATACATTACAACATTCCAAAGTGTTAAACACGAGGTTAAACATAATTAAATTCAAATTTTAAAACATTGGTTTATAGCAACATGTAAGTTTTAACTTATAATTAGGACATTTGTAAAAAAAGTAATAAATATTATTTTAAGAATATTTTTTAAAATTAATATTATAATACGGTTAATAGCTGATGGTAGACGTTTTGTTAAGATTAAGTTGTTTGCTGGAAAAAGTATTATTGGTGCGTTTTGTAAATGCGTGACACATCACACATGGCTAACACCTTTAGTACATGACATTACAAATTTAAAACACATGGGTCGTGCGTAGAACGTAACTACTACGAACAATTCAGACGTATATAGGTTAGATATATTTGTATTATTGTTTCACGTTTATCTTAAATAATTTGAATATTATGTTGGATAGGTAATAGGTATATAGGTGCTATATATTATATTATGTTTTCGGGAACAATGCAAATTATTGCGAACTGAAAACAAAAAATATTGTAATTATTTACATTTTTTTTATATTATAAAAAAATGATGAAGATGCTCTATTAACATTCAATAATTCTTATTAATATACATTATAAATGTATTACAATTATTATTGATTTTTGTTTTGATCCTTAAATTGTGCAAACTGTGTCTTCACCGTTTATAACTTCATTTTAAACTTTAAAATATAGGTATTAAATTATTATAAATTAAGATTTTAGATTAATTAAATGTATGAATAAATAATTAAAAATGATAATTAATTTAAATTAAGGTATTTATTTTATTGTTTAAAAACAATTAACAAAATAATAAATAACTTTTATAAGTTAATTTATATTTATTAATATTATGATAGTACGTATAATACGCTAAATTAAAATTTTCTTTATAGCGACTAATTTAACGATATATCCCATACGCAATTCATTATAAAAACTAAAAAAATACATTTGCCTTACTCGGGATACATTCGAGTTTATTGTATTTAAAATTGAAATTAAAGGGGGAACGTAATGCAAGCTAACGGTCAAAAGAAAAAGAAAGATCTTCCCTACTATAATAACGTTCAGAGTCTGAACATAGACGATATAGGGTTTTAGACAAACCCTATTATACCTACAATATAGGTTGCATGCTCGTAGTAATCATTCAAAATTATTTGCTTATTATATTTACCTAAATGCTTTTTTTATAAACCTAAAACCAGCCTACATCGATCTTAAAAATTAATGAGTTTTTAAACCATGCGCGTTGACACGTTCATAACGTTAGATGATTTGATAATGATACAAAAAATATATGACTGTAAGTATTGCTGAATAATAGATACACGTATAGTTATTCAAATTTGATTATCGTTATTTTTTGCACCAATATAGAAAGAACACTGTCTAGTACAAGTGTACAAAAATATATGAATGAGATAAAAAAAAGAGCTAAGCTTGTCGAGGTGGCGAGATCCGATACAGAAATTTAAAAAAAAAATCTACAACAAACACACAATAATATAATACAATAGGTTATAGAACTATCTAGTGTTCATTCCTCCGCAGACGGATGTTTACACTTTTCGACTTTTTAGTTTTGTCATCGTTACACATGGGTAGAGTTTGAAGTTACGAAAACGCTGTTTCACAACTGTCGAGAAGAAAACATTCCTTAAGAGCTCAAAGTTAGGGTTAACCACCCCTCAGAGTATCTCTTTTGTCCACAACCATTGCCGTGTTCAGTTATCGGTATTCAAAGGTCCTATATTAGTGGCACGCTAGTGTGAACTATTCGCGTGACACACGTTTTAAGTTTTAACCAAAACTATACATAAGTACCTACCTACAAAAGCACTTCTTTTTTTATTATTGTTTGTGGTTTGTCTCTTCATTTGTAGAGGGTAGAATGGTCACATGACAAATTATGTTTTCGCGTTTTTTCACGAAAATCGTGTGTAATACGAAATGCCAAGTGTTAAATACAAAAATAAAAAGTACGTTAGCCTATAATACTGTTTTTTACCGTTTTTTCTTCATTTTATTTGTCCAATAATTGTGAACAGTTTGCGTTTTGCATTTTTGAGATCTGTTCGTGACATGTATATACTAATACTGTTATCTGTTTAATGACGTACTACATATATTAATCGCATAAAAACTTTGACTAATTCATATTGTTTAAATGCGTTTTAGGTGGTGTGGGAGTCAAAACCCCCCACGGTAGTCCAAATTTAATTGTAAATCGTGTAGTACGATTAAATATATACTTCAAATCTTTGCTCACAACTACAGTTTTAGATCATGACGTCTGACTCATCATCAACGAGAAATGAGTTTATTCACTATATTTGCATTCGTAGTTCTACGCGAAAACATTGAATTATGCGTACTTCGATAACGATCTCGCAGTAGATTAGCGTATCGCGTATGATCGCAGCCGGACATAAAAATATGCGTATAATACGGTAAATATACATAATATTGCATACCAGTAAACTGTACGTTTATTATACTGCTCGTACATTCGTACCTATGTATAGGTACATAGGTACACTTAATAATATTATATGTAGTATGTATGAGCCGGTTTGTTTGTAAATAATATATAATAAAATCAAATAGTCATAATAATCGTACCTACATAATATTATAAGCTAATACTAATGTAATGATTTATTAGACCACCCACCCACGAGGAGGCGGTGACAACTCGATTTTATGGTATATACCTGCTTCGGGACCACCTGTTGTTTCTATTTATTGTACATATATATAATATACGCACATATAAGTATAACGTGTAATATTGTACGCGGACGCGCGCGTGTGTGTGTGTGAGAGAGAGAGAGATACGTACCGCGTGGAGATTAGGAACAGGACACATTGCGGCAGTATAAACCGTCGTCGTCGTGTCGTTCAACTCTATCTTATATCTACGAATCGTTTTTGCTCCTTGTCACCGCGGCCAGCGCCGCACTCGACCGGACAAGGTAATATTCAGAGGCACCTCGTACAGTGCGCACAATATATATATATATACATATATATCATACACTTGTATAATAGTAGTTATAATAATAATCATAATAATATAATCGTAATCAAACCGCAATCACCGCCACCACCGTCGGTGAACGACAGATATTACGTCTTACCTATGAGTGTATATTATTATCGTTGTTAGAAGCGCAATGTATACATATAGGCTGTGTGTGTATAATTGACGTTCTAACTGTCAGCTCGCGTGTTTCACGTGCACTCTTGGTCACCGCGGAAATATTATGTGTGCTCGTTTCCTGCGCGTGTGCGTGAATCGATTTTGATAACCGCTCGCGTATTCCGCCACGGAATATCGTTCGTTATTTTTTTATTTGTCCAACCGATTTCCCAGCGGTTATTATTATTTATTACCATTAATTTCGTTCGGTCGACCTCGAAATCAAACTGCATTAGTAGTATTATATGCGTATGTGTATATTTTATATACCTATTTTTTTGTCTGTAAAACTGACTGATGTGCGCTTGTACGGCCATCATACACGTGCGGATCTTCGACGAATGCAATTTTCGAACCAGAGTGAAGCTCTATAGCTAATGATAATTACGTTTTTCTAGGAACGTATAATAATCAACTCTGCTGCAGGTGCTGCAGATGGGTATTTATATTTTTAGTGCCTATGTATAAAAAAAAAATAAGTCTGCAAATGATAACATTTAAAGACAGTACGCGCATGTAAATACATGTACGCTATCGTGTGGAAATGAGCGTAATTGTAATTTCGTATTTTGTTGAGAAATTTTAGGGAATTTTACTGAAACACGTCTTGATTATTATAGGTATCCTATTGTCAGTTGATAATTTATTACAATCTTTATTTAGTTATACATCCATAGAGGTAAATTAATTAATATAAAACAAAAACATATACTATAAT
>VUJU01000004.1:240208-255230 GCA_009835225.1 Aphis craccivora
AAGCAGAAAACCTAAGAAAATCTTGAGTTCAAAGTAGGTATATCTAAATAATCTCATAGAATTAATTTTTTTATTTTAAATAATTATCGACTTGATAGAAATAACACCCGAGTTTAACACATACCTATTATTATACTCGCGCATTTCACAGAGTGACTATAAAGTAAGTTATACTAGTAGGTAATATAATAATTCTTTATATTATAAAGTTTTAATATACGACCAACGTACATCCGTCCAACGAAGAAAAAAATAATGCTTTTCTAAGACCGTCAGCAGAAAATTATGTCGCCTTTATTATGATTTTTCTTTTTAAATTGAAATAAGGCCGTTTCTTTTAAACAAACTATAATATACGTTTTGCATTTCCATACTATGATATATTGTTGTGGTAGGCTATACACATTGTCAACGGTAAAAATTGAATTTCTTAGATATAATACCTATACATATTATAGACCTTATAAGGGCCATTTGTCACAAAATAATAATATTATATACACCTATAATATACTGTACACATATAAGTTTAGTAAAACTATATTATGCGACCGATGTGCAATAAATAATAATACATAAAATGTCGGTTTGAAACGGAAAAATATTTCGAGCAAATTTCGATGGTTGGAATTTGCCGAATAATCTGTTGTCTGCGGCTCTACGACGCATAGTAGTCTTCTTTGCAGTGGGTTTTCAGATAGTTTATTATGTTATATAATATATACATAAAGGTGTACGTGCAACGATGCAACATACGGGAAGTATAGCTCTTATTGCTGTTATTATCTATATATATATATATATATATATATTATATACTCTCGTGGTCGAAACGGTGGCGGTGCAAAAAAAATGTATCCTCTTTATATATATATTGTACTGTACATATTACATATACATACATATAATTCGACCCGCGTCCAATAATTATATATATATATATATATATACGCGTCATATTGAATTGAATTAAAGCGAAAAAAATTTTTCGGTGCTCGACCGGATTCTTCGATGTGAGTAGAAAAAAAAAATAAATGTATAAACTTAAGCGACATTAAACGGACGTTATGTATGTATATATATATATATATATATGTGTGTGTGCGTGTGCGTGTGTGTACAGAAGCCTGGCCGAAAATTTTTCTCTTTCGGCATCCCGGTGGAAATTAAAAAAATAAATAAATAAAATAAAAACCGGCCACGACCTAGGGAGTGGTAACAATAGTCGGCGGCATTTATATATACGTGTCCGTTTACAGCAGTCGTTTCGGTTTGATTAATGGCGGTCGGCGCAGTTTTGGTCCGTATATATAATATACACGCACACACGCGAACTATGACGACGTCACGGACATAAAAGGATCAGAAGAGCGAAAACGACGGAGAAGACGAAAAATAAATAATAGAAGAAAAAAAATCGAATTCTCTTAACGATTAAAAAAAAAATAATAATAATAAACCGGTAGCCGTCGACTCTTAGTCCCAGCGTTGTCTTGTCCTCTCCGAATGACTAATATTATTATTATTATTATTATTATGCGACACGAAAAACTGAATACGTCCAAGATTTGGGTTCCCTGATTAAGTTCTTAGGTTAGGTTATTAGATTATTCTTATGCTAGGTATATTATATTTTCGATTTTTGGTTTTTTAAAAATGCCTACTAATAGATGGACCCATTGAAAAAATAAATAAAATCATATTGTCTTCATATGTTTTAAGTCGTATGCAGTAGTATTAGACAAGGATAAAAGCTGCAAAATTTAAAACGGTTTATAATCAGGGATGAATTACGTGACTTCTGCTGAAAACTACAGACATTAAATGACATAATCAACAATATAGGTAATGATATAATAATAATAATAATATTTATTGGCCAAAAAATTACAATTTTCAATTAGTAAGTATAGTATATAATATATATAACATAATATGTAAATAGCCCATTTCACCACTAAGGACATCCTCTTATCGGTGATGATGGAGTACAATTTATTAAGAAATAAGTTTACATTTAAAAAGTTTTATAACATTTTTGGTAAACTGAATCATATTTGATTATAATTAAAAAACATAAATAGACATATCTAGTATTAATTAATAATTTGTAAAAAAAATTAATATACCTATAAAATTATATTAGATAAAGCTAAAGATAACGTCATGTCAAATCAATAGGTAGTAATTAGCTGATAAATATTTCTATCCTCGTTTTTTTTTTTTTTAATTATTAATTATGGTTAAAAAAATTTAAGTTGATATATTTTTCAATTATCCAATAATATGATCCTAAAAGCTCGTTTTTAAAATATTAGCGGAATAGGAGTTAACAAAATTTGATTTTGCTGTGCTGAAAAATTGTTATGGAGAAGCTGCTACACTTTTATAGTCTGCAGGTTAGATATCGATATTATATTAAAGTTGGCGTGTGTTATAATTCGTTATTTAGGTAAGGTACGGCTATAATACTATAATTATATATTCATATTATCGCGTTCAACACACAAGCAAACATTTTTATTTTTATACAAAATTACTCGCTTGTGCCTAATTTACGATTTGAAAAATAATGAATAAGCTACAAAATCAATCATTTGGATTCATGAATTTTGAAAACTGGAAAACAATTAATAAAGAATTATTTAAAAGAATATAATATGTTATGTTCAATTAAAAAAAATGTATATATAGTTTTAAGATCATTAAAGATGATGCTAAGTAAAAATGTAAAACTAAACAAAATTGCATTGAAAAAATCTTGCGACGCTATAACGTACAACCACAGAATAGATAAAATGTAGGTATATATTATATATAAATTTATCTGTTCTGTGGTGTAACTACATATAGTTAATAATATTCAAGTACTGTTACATGGTCCTGTTTGCTCGTTATTACACTAATACATATTTATACGTAGCAATACACACAAGGCTATAAATAATAAAAAATAAAATTTACATAAACACTTATTTACCTTTAAGTATTCATACATTATTAGTCTATTAAAATATTAATATAATGATTTACATGTTTCAGCAATATTTCTTCCCGGAGACTAAGATATGTGAAATGGTGTTTGAAAATTGAAAATCTTCGACCAGCTGCTAAAATTTGAATAGTAGTTACTACCTACCAATCTCTCTTCTGCCGAAATAGCCATTTTCATCTGTGTATCTAAGTATCTTGTTTTATTTTAAATACTAGGACCAACCAATGACAAAGACCGTGAAATTCTCCAACAAAACATTCTTAAATAATTTCTATAATTATATAGTATGTATATACATATATATATATTTTTTTTTGAATTCTTTCAACAACTTCACTGAGCATAGGTACTCTGCATACTCCGAAAATTGTAATAGCCACCCTTATTAATTCTTTTATTTAATGGGTACTATGTATTCAAATATGTAGTCAAATAGCCTATATTAGAGATTTTATAAGCTCAATTATATTTTAAATTTCATTAGATACATTAGGCCAATAAGTACTTAAATATTATAGTTGAAAATTAATTTTAAAAACATACCAAATTTTAAGATTACAAGAAATTAACGAATAAATACATCATGGTTTGTTTAAATGTGCGGAAGAAACAGTCTACGAGCTTGGCCCGAAAAATCAAAATCCACAGTTCATACCCGATTTCGAACGAGCTTACGTTCGCTTTTAAACGTGATAGTATAAGTTTAAAATATATGTGATATACTATAGAAAATTGTGAACATTTTGGAAGCGGGATGTCGTAACAGGAGCGTGTCAGGTATAATATACATATATAAGTTCACGGTCGTTTAAACGGTTCGACCGATTTACACGTTTATCATCGTAACTATTTATGTATATATATATATAATAAGTAATAACATAAACATAATACCTGTAGGTACATCAAAATATCGTTTTGTAATATAATATAATATTATGTATATATCGGAGTCCATTGTTCCGGCATATCCATCAGTTGTGGCAGAGTCAGCTACAGGGAAATAACTATAAGACTATAAATATAATATATAAATATATTATATTATAGACCTTTTCGTGGTCGGTAGGACCCACGTGTGCCGGACGGCAATATAACGTATACACAGCAGCTGCAGTGGGCGACGACAACGACGGTAGCAACGCGATGACCAAACACTTTTTTCGTCGTCATCGTGTAATTTTTTGTTGTTTTTTTCTACTACTTTAAATATTCCCATTCATCTATATCAGAAAAATAGAGCGATAGATCGAAAGAGAGAGAGAGAGAGAGAGAGAGAAAATAAAAAGCTGCGCTGGGTATATACAATACACATTAGAGGTATATTATTATATACCTAAGTATACGAAAACAACGCTATAAAATATTCCAATCAACCGTGAATGTCGTCTACACTCGCCAAGTATAATAATAATAGGCACCTCCTCTATATATATGTATATATATATAGTTTATAATGTCTAATGTCTGTTCGTGTGGACGCGAGTCGCATTATAATATGAACGAGTATATACATATATATAACCTAACACATAATAACAACGTATATAGGCATATACTATATATACTCAAAGTATATACAATATAATATATATTAATATTATCGACACAGTAGAACGGTTCCGCGGAACGGACGTCATCCGTGCACGGCGAACGCAAACAAAAGAGACCCGAAAAACTTTTCCTCCGTCTATACAATATTATATTATAAGCCATAATAATATGATATGATATGCCTATACACATTACACACTTATATACATATATATATATATGCGATGTACGCATGATGACGACAATAATAATATAAACTTAGGTGTAATGATGTTTTCACCGTTAAATTCAATGTGTCGTCGTCGGATGTCGACCTCTGCCCCCGCTACACCGACGAGTTTACTTACGGGAGTTTTGAATTTCACTAAATTTATTTACTCGAAAATCACAAAAAAATATTCCACAAAATGTGAAAATAACAAATTATAAAAAAAAAAAAAGAAACCTTATAGGTAGTTAGAACCAATAAGTCACTTAACATGTTATGTATATCATGTCAGTTTTATATTGAACGAACAAACAACTTTTCATAATTACTTTTTAAATATTTAATTTTTTTTAACATCTGTCATTTGATTTGGAAAATCATTAAAGACACAATTTATTACTGTAACTATATAATATATATAATCTTTAATTTAATAGTTAACCTAGGAAAAAAAATAAATTCAAATGTTTATAATATTAATTTATTTTTTTTAAGCTTTGGTTATCAAAGTTTGGTTGCCAAAATTATTTAAAATATATCAACACTGAAATTATACATTTTCGGTCACATTTTACTGTTTTAGACATTTAATATCACAGTAATGAGATGCCCTCCTCACGTCAAATGAAATATTAATAATATAATAAATACAATATCTATAATTTGTAGAATCTAATATAATAATGTAGGTACACAAACATTTGCACGTTTGTTGTCAAAATAAAAATGTCTATTACCAGCTTCAGTCAAGTCAGTAAACACTCGCGAAACCAAAATCAATACGATTAACATAATATATTCAATAAATAAACATTTATTTGAACCGTTTCTATACAAGTACATGCGATGTATTACAATAACGATAATGATGGAAAAATGATGGTTAAATGATATTCAGCGCTTTTCATTGCGGGATATTCGAGATGGCGAAATGATAATGAACCAAACAACGACCGAATATATATATATAAAAAAAATACCTAATACATAATAAGTAGTGCCGAAATAATAATACAAAAAAAAAAAAATACAAAAACAATAAATGATTTTATTTTATTTCCGCCGAACGATTTTATGTGACTACCACACCATCACCCACCTACCTATAATTTCGCATCAGACATACCTATTTATATTATCGCGGGTCTTTGTACGCGGAATTAAACATGTCGTCACGACCGTTGATTGCAGCCGAGCTATCGATGTACGTGTATAATATTATAGTGGATATATAAATATATACAGAGACACCTCACGCCTACGCCAAATCGTCCGAATAAGACGGCGGACCGGGCCGACAATTGTCGAGTAATTCGTTTTGATGAAGTGTGCGCGCGCCCGTCTCCGGGGCACTCTACCGCGAGTTGCGCGTCCGTGACCGTCGGTCGTCGATCGTCACCCGTCGGCTCGTCGTGGTCCACCGACCGTGGTCGGTCGTGCCGTCGTGTAAAAATAATACCGTGATGAGCGGGAGGAGAAAAAAGAAATCTATAGAGGTATACGCGCGATGATTTACGTCTTACCGGGAATTATTATTAATAATTAAAATAATAATCCGATTATTAGCGGCGCGTTAACCGTATAAAAAGTGAAATATAGCTCGGAACTTTCGTGAGGAAGACCATAAAAAATAAACCCTTTCTAACGGAATTGGCGACGATCCAACATCGCGAGGTTGGTTCGGCGCAAACCGATGAGAACGACGGCGTGGCATGTGTAATACGGGGGGGGGGAGGACGACCGATGCCCGAGTATAATATTATACGTAATAATACGCAACTCTTGTTTTTGACTTGAACGGTTTCTCGAAAACGTCCGTTTTTTACTGTTATTTTCAACTTAAATTGATGACTTTTGAAAACCAATGTTTTTGTGATAAAAAAATTAAAATATGTAAAAATATAATATGACCTATTAAATTTAGGATAAAATTTGATTGTTCCCTCTACCACAAAATACTTAACATTTATTTAAATATTATATTTTGATGAGTTAAATATAGATTTAGGTTTGCTACTTAAAAAAAAATTAGTTATAACCATAAGAGGTGAAATGGTCACCAAAAATTGTCAAAATTCCTAAAACGGTTCTGCAAAAATATTAAATAGTAACCGACACTGCAGGTGTATATTGTACATTGTATTACTACGATCGCAGTGTTTAAACGCCAAGAGAGTTGATGCACTCCAAAAATATGGAAACGTGGACCAGGAAATCGGCATTTTTTTACTTACCGGCGGAAACTGACGTCCGGTGACAAAATTCGTAAACATTTTGACGTTTTAAAAACCAAACTAAACAGAAAAAAAAACCCAAAAAAACTTTCTCGCACACCTGGGTGGTCGTCGGGTAGGTATATAGATACGTCCCCATAAAACGTCCGACATACATTTATAGAGCGATTACCAAAATAACAGTTTTTGAGTAGAAAAAAATCCAGGCGTGCGCGCATTTGTATATAATAATTATATAACCATATACACAAACAGTACCTACCTGTTTGGATAAAAAGTAATAGAGCGTTGGCGTACAGCGAAAATGGCACGGGGCCATTGTTTTCGTATAGGATAAAACACGTATAATATAATATATTAAAGAATTGTATAGCCTACATTATATATACTATATAGTGTGTATATTATCAAACTACCTACTTATATTCCTTCCATGTCGACGTATTTCGGCGATACGGATGTACATCATACAGATACCAATAGAGATCTATAGGACGTTTAATAACATATGCGCTAGCTGGTAAACGTGATATACAGAAAAAATAATAACGTACTTGCTGCGTTATAATAGTCGTAAAATCACAATAATAAAAAAAATACCTACAACAATTAACGTTCTTATGACAACGATTTTGTTTTTTTTTTTATATTCTTTTATCATTGAACACTCATTATTTCAAAAAGTGTAAATGTTTTAGAAAATATTTTTTACATAGTTTCAAGTTGTTTGAAAAACAACGTTTTTAATAAAAAATTATATTTATAAATATTTTTTATCTTTATAATTTTTTAAGTTTTTTACTTTTTTGAATGACAACATGTAATTTTAATTTAATAGTTCAAAACAGAATATTTTTTCAAGTATTTCGATATATAAAAATCGAATTTAGGGCGAATAGTTGATGAGTTATAAGTATTTAAAGTTTAGATGAGCGGAATAGTGGACAAACATTTCGCAGGGTAACCCCTTACTACTCCACTCCGCTAATCTAAGTTTTAAATACTTATAACTCATAAATTATTCGCCCTAAATTCGATTTTTATACATCGAAATACTTAAAAAAATATTCTGTTTTGGAATATAAAATTAAAATTACATGTTGTCATTCAAAAAAGTAAAAAACTTAAAAAAATGTAAGGATAAAAAATTTTTTCAAAAACATTTACAGTTTTTGAAATAATGAGTGTTCAATGATAAAAGAATTACCCTGTATATATGCTACAACTGCATGCCTAAAACTTTAAACAATAATATGCCACCGTACTGGTATTATAATATTAGTAGTAAATGGTTTATATCGAGGACTTGGCGATTATCATTCACGTGTTAGATAATATGTTCGAAGATCTTATTCTTATAAAAAAACAACGCCTAAACATTTAAATCCGTTCTCCTTATGGCTTATATAGAACACATTATTTGTCTGTGGCGCAACTTATCAATTGTTTTGATAGAATACTACAAGCAGTCTTAAAAAATATGGCAATTGAAAAAGTAAGAAATTATAAGAAATGGCGCAAAATATACAAAATAGTTACATCAGTAATAAGTGGCTTATTATTATGAATTTAAAACAATTTACTAATATTTATTGTCGTAAAAAGAAAATTCTCTTTAATAGAGAAAATATTAATAGTGCACTTACCAGGAATAATATTCTTTTTTGATTTTCCTCCTTATTGTACAGTTGATTTATATAAAGCGAAGTAAAACCAAAAAGGAAATCTTCTTAGTACCTTTTTATTAATTTACTTAATTAGGGTAGTAGAAAAATGATACTGATGCAATGCATTTCAATTTATATTCTATGTGAAAAATTAACTAAGCGATTATGCATTCTGCGACTAAAAAAACTTACTAATTACCGCTATGAATATATATTAGTATGTTGTTATTATTGTTATACTTGGTATGTATAACTTTAAAATAATAAAATTCACCAATCATTATAATAAATAATTATAGGATTTTGTTCCAAAAACCAACAGTAACTCTGAAGTATTACTCCTATTATGTAATTTACATTCACAATTCACATAGGTATATGAATTAAAATGATATAAAAAAATGTACATTCGTATCACATATCGTTACCGATGGACTAATTCCCTCCCAATATCTCAAAACGACAAGGAAACATACTCTGCATCAACCACTACATCGTATACACGCGCCTTAGTCGATAGTCGAAAATGGCCTAACTCATTGGGTGTACCCACACACAAGCATAATACATTATTAGAATTTGTGTATCAAGTGTAGACATACACAAATATTGAGTGATGGTTTTCTCGTGTTTTCGGCAAATTTGATGTAAAACGATGTCATATGACTCATGGTAAAAAATAATGTGTCTCGTTCGCGGTACACTTACATTATACGAGTAATATCAGCAGAAAGACGACAACACTACCACCCGAAGTTTTCACGCGCACCCCGTCTCAACAGAAATGGATGCAGGCACAGCAAGTAACCGAGATAAAAACTCAGTCATCGACACGGCCATAACGGCATAACAACAACAACAACAATATCAAAAGGAATTGTACTCACGGAGTTTCGAGTGACTTTGCGCACACTATAAATCATTCATCGTCGCGGGGTATGACGACAATTTATAGGGCCGCGAATATTATTATAATGAATGGATTTATGTTTACGCCCTCTTCTGTAATTTGACTGATTATGTTACATTATATTATCCGCAACGATAACGGTACGGATGTCGCGTTATTGTTGGCTAATAAATACGGTAGCACCATGCAATTTGAAACCACCTCCACAGGCACACAAATATCACTATCCAAGCATCGGCGAAAATCTACGAAAGTAAAACAAATACATTTTATTTTGGTACATCCTTTTGTTCCGGTTTTTTATTATTATAATAATTATTTTTATCTCCACACACTAAGGTGTATGTGCGTAAATTTAACATCAAAGCAAGTTACAAAAATAGTAAGTAATTCATTATCATAATATAACACACGCAAAACTTATAATTTCTCATTAAAACATTTCAGTATCTAGTTTTTATCAAAAAATATTTATGTACAATACTATAATATGATAATGATAATAATAATTAATAAAAAATTACAGTATAACAACAAAAGCTTGGAACGATATTCTCTCCTGGTTTCACAACGATGACATTAACCGGCGGAGAGATGACAATATTTTAATATTTACAGTGCACGCGTTGCTTGCACAAACGCATAAATTATCTCGATGTAAACAAATAAATTTAAATATCCCTGCCTAAAAAAAACCTATAAACACATATTTTTAAAATAATATAAAAATATAATTATATTAACGATTTTGTTTGAAATAAATACTAAAACATACTCTAATATTATATATACATACGTAAGTGTTAAAAAAAACTATTTAATAATAGTTATCTACTTAAAAACTTATTACAATATTGATATATACTATACATATGTCATACACTGTTATATATGTATGTGTGTGTGTATATATATATATAAATAAATAAAAATAATAAATAATCTACCCATTTGGATTTTTTAATTAATGTTATACACATATAAATATCATTATTACACAAATTTCAATTCGGATTTTTCAACTCATGAGCTCGGTACCTGAAAAAAATAAAAAATAACTATATTATAACATGTATTTTCAGCGTTCAACTACATTCTAACTGATGAAGAAATTTACTGTAAGGGTTAGTTAAAATAATAGTTAATTTCAATATATTTGTTAGTTAGCTCCATGAAAATAGTAATATATATATATAGAAAAATGTGTATCGTTTCAATTGTGTTTATACACACACCAGATAAGTTGAAGAATAAAATATCGCACTCGATATTTTTAATAAGAATTTAAAAGAAAAAAATCTTTAAGCGCGTTTCTCACGGTGGCGGTGTAACGTTAACACAGCAGCTATCTACAAATTGGCTACGATTGGCTTACAATCGTTAGCTAAGAGAATAATGCTAGAGGAAAGGGGGTCGTCAAGTGATTGAGGTGACAATAATCCACACGAGCCGGGTAGGGGACTTTAGCGCAATGGTCTATTGCGGTATACGACGCCAATTGTACCTATTACTATACATCACGTGTCAGAGTAATAATAATAATGAATTAAATTTGTTAACGATGTCGGAGAGAAAATAAAATGCATCGAAAGAGGGGGAGTAGAAAGAGGGACAAAAAAAAAAAATAATAACTACAAATGGCCAAGTGCATCATGTATCGTCGTCGGGTCCCACGTGAATTGCACGTATATAATATAATAATATAGTGGTGCGAATATGCTCACGCTGCAACGCACATATTATTAATATCATGATTATTATCGTTGCAGATTTACGGTCGCTAAACACATATTATATATATTAAAAATATATACATCGTGTATACTGTACAGGGTTTCTTGGTTTAATTGACGATAAAAACGAGCATAAGAGAGCCCAAGTGCGTTGTACACGTCAAGATGTACAGTGCGTGTGTATGTGCGTCGGAGGAAAAAATAAATATTACTTTTATACGATACGCACAAACAATATAGAGAGATCTGAATTCGAATGGCGCTAATTGGGCGGCTATATAGAGTATATACTATACAAAGAAAACTGAGTGTACAGACGGCGCTGACATAACTCAAATCCTATCGGAATAACAATAATATAATAAATTCTTAATATTATAAATTATAATATTTAAGCTCAAATATTTTATAATTCTTCGAAAAGAATGTTTACTATTCTGCTTAGTTCATTGTGCGGTCCTGTACTAGTATTTTAGTATAGAATACTATAAATATATGGATAATTCTCAAGTTCAATTCAATTTAAGAGGATGTCGTATCCGCATATGTCGTCTTCGTCTTACACGCGCACGACATAGTCAATTTTCGTTCACCAGTTTTAGTTGCTTTTAGTTATGATACTAGAGTGAATTTTGACCTATTAACAAAGTTTCGAGTAAGAACATTATCAAACGCTTGTTGCTCTTTAAAGATATTTTAATTTTTAAGTTATAACTTATAAGTATAAACATTTTTTAATATTGTTGATACTCATAAGTTATAACTCACTTAAAAATTAAAATATCGTACAAAACCAACAAGAAAACACAGATAATGTTCTAACCTAGAAGTTTTATAATAGTGAAATTCACTTCAATATCAAAACTTAAAACACACTATTAAAACTGGTGAACGAAAATTTACTAAGTTGTACGTGTGTAAGACGGAGACAACACATACAGGTCTAACGCCTCCTAATATTATGACTAATATTGTATTTTTCAACAAATTAAATTAAAAGTTCCATTAAAAAAAAACTTGAATTAACATTTTTAACTATTGGTTATCACCTAGTTTTGGTATTCATTCAGGCATTGTAATGTTGTGCGTTTTAAAGCAAGTTTGAGTGACGTTACTCAAGAAAGTTTTCGACGTTATTACCTCGCGTACAGAGACCACCGAATGAGGGGAAGAAGCAAGCCGTCAGTGGTGGAGAGTATGTGTACCAACCGGAAATGACACGGCCGCGATATAATGATGATTACGATGATATTATGCGTTGCGGTAATTGCGGCACCGTCGCCGCCTCTTGTCCCCCCCGCAAGTATTTCAATAATAAAACCAACATACGTATAGTATATGTACATCTATACACAATGACTTCCGCCGTCTTGTTTTACGTGATTACAATTTTTCGAATTCGGGTGGTCACCGCGGTCTTGTTCTTCGTAATAATAATAATAAGCCTATAGTAGGTTAAAAGTCAAAACGGAAATAATCATGTGGAAACGCGATTGTGGCTTTGTATATATAATACCCTGAGGAAATATAATAATGCCGTCGTTGTCGTTGTTGTTGTCCAATGTCAACAGCTCTCCGCAAGAATACGAGCGTGTCCATTGCATTCTATAATGTATGTATACACAAACACAGACATATACGCACATACAAAAATTATAAGAGAATTTATTTGTCTACTGATCAAGTAAGTGTTTTTTTTTTACTAGTACTACAACGAAACTGTCAAGTGATTTATTTTTATTTTAATATAATACTCGTTTAAGTTGGCTACGTGCGGTTATTAGTTATTAGAATGTAAATTATTGTATATTAAAGAAAACGAAAAATTTAATTAAAGTGCATGAAGTCATTATGACGTGGATGAAAATTTGGATAAAGAAGGAAGTTAATATTGCGTCAAGAAATTGATAAAGAGAAACATTATATTACCAAAATACTATATACGAGTCGATTATTATATGTTCAGCATAAAAAATTGTTTCATAACTACAAATTAAGTCTTAGTGAAGTAAGTAATGGTAATAAAGACATCACTAATTAATAGTTTTAATTCAATCTCGATGCGTACATAACAATGCGTGTGAAATTAAAAAAAAAAACGTGTCAAGAAATACAAACACAGGAAGCTAGTACATCCGAATAATAATAGCTCATATAAGTCCCCTTATATATATTATGTGGTACAAATGAGTGTTAAAGCCATCAAAATGTTTTCTCACATTCCATCATCTTTCTGTCACACTATCATCCAGTTTAAAAACGAATCTTTCTAAGGGACGATCCGTTACGGTTCGATTTTATATTAAAAAAAAAAATGAATGCATGTGAACAACTAACCTTTGAAGCCAGCTTCCTCCTCAGCAACGAATTCTGGTAGATCTTCCGTAGGTTCGTCAAACTGTAAAAACATTTTATAGTATTATATTTTTTGTTAAATACAATAAATCATTATTAAATATACCAATATAATTAAAGTAGTACATTATTAGTAGTAAGCTTGGTAAAATCTATTGATTTTGTTTTTATAATATAATAATAATAATAATAATAATATTGTTTATTACGGAATAAATTCCTATAACATTTTAAATATATATAGTTACATGTTATTTAGGGGAGGAGAGAAAAAAAATACATATATATAAATCAAGTTGTGTGTACACTGTACATTGTTAATAGTAATATATTGTATATAATACAAATAGGAAAAAAAACCACAAATAAATTGAAAGTTAATAAATACATAAAGAGAGATCACTAATTGAGCAGTGAAATAAATCTACATTATCTATCGAATTTCCTATAGCCATTAGAGTATTAGAAGGAGAGAATGACATGTATTTTTGGACGAAATGTTTGGTGGATAGAAAAGTTGTTTATGTCTAGAGTTTAAGGGGTTTACTTTAAAGTATAAATGTTCAATTAGTTCCGGGCAATCTATAATATTATATAAATATAGTTTATAAAGAAATTTTAAATTTAGTTGTTTTAATCTTTATTCAAGTGGTGATATAGAGAAAAGCCTATTTATAATATTATAGTCAGAATAAGGAACTCTATAAATGTGACATTGAAAACTTAAAAATCTTAAAAAGTTATTCTGAATTTGAGAAAGATCTTTATTTTAGGTTATAGAGTTAGTGTACCAAATCAAATTTGCATATTGCAGTTTAGAGTGTACTAATGAGAAGTACAGCAATTTAAGAGCATGACTATCGTGGAAGTCTTTACAAGTGCGTTTAATAAATCCTAGTTTGGCTGATGATTTTTAATAATATTATTAGTATGCAGTTTAAAATTAAGTTTTGAGTCAAATGTAACACCAAGATCATTAATTTTATTTACTCGTGAGATTTTAATATTTTTTAATTTATAATCAGAAATGATGGGTTCTTTTTTTAAGGAGAAAGAAATAGCAGCACATTTTTCAATATTTAGAGACATACCGTTTATTATATCACACCATTTTTGAAATTAATTCAAATCATTTTGAAATAGCATAATATCATTTTGACATATCTATGACTGTTACAGCTTACGGAGGGAATAACTAATAGTTTTAATAATTTATTTAGACAAGGTTACGTACGTATATATTGTACATCGTACCTACACGATACTCACTGTAAAATAGTAAATACAATATTTTAGACATAACTATAGAAACCATGATTAGATTTTTTAGTAGCAGTCATATTCAAAACTATATTTCAACACTATA
>VUJU01000004.1:258244-290395 GCA_009835225.1 Aphis craccivora
AATCTACAAGTAGGTATTCATTTGTCAAAAAATGACACATTGGCTTGGTTAGGTTTTTTTTAGTAGAAGTGTGGATGAGTATGTAAAATACGTATCAATTATATAATACTATAATTTATAATAAGATACTAGGTATGTAGTCGTCCGATGATAGTGTAAACAAATTAATGTATATAATTTGAATACATAAATTTGGGTATGAGTGATAAAAAAAAGGAAGCTAAATGCCAGGAATTATTATTGTTTGTTAGAGGCAGGTGATGGCCAACCAGCGGTGGAATGATTGGAAGGAAAAAAACATATATACCAAAGTAAATGGAGCACCGGGCAATTATTATGCTCGGGGATTCCGGAGACTAACGAAAAAAACTAACCTGGTAATTCACGGAGCACGTGTCTCGGGTACCAGACACGATCGCGTTACAGTAGGTACACAGAAAAAAGAACGGAAGACGAAAACGCGTCGCCGTCGATGAAAAAAAAAATCCTAAGTAAATAGTTTATTTCAATCGGAACCCATTCAATTCAGCTGCCGACAGATCAACTCATTCGTTATTATATTATATATAAGTAGCCATGGACATAATCTACCTTGAGCTTTTTTTTTGTTTTCGAAACAATACACATCATCTGCAATACCCGGACTGTTGAATATTTATTAAAAGACCTAATAGCACTGTATGCTTAGGGTTGTGCAGGGAATCGCCCGAGTGTAGTGTTCACGAATCATTTGACGTGCAAGTCATTCATTATAATATAATCGGTGTGCGCGATAAATGGCGGTGGTGTACCGCAACTGATTTTCGACGCATGTAAGAGGAGCACAATAAAAAAAAAACTTATTTTTAGACAAACGATCCGAAAACAATTTAAATATTATTATTTTATACTCTTTTAAACTTTGTATCACATCAACGGAGCTAGATTTGCTAGTTTTAGAATTGTATATACTTACTACAGTTTCTAATAAAATAAAATTAAAAATAATATCATCACAATAAATGTTATGGAAGTCCATCCTGACTTTTGTTACGACTACCACACAATGCACATCGTTGATATTTTTTAACCTAATTTCAAGATGCACTGTATCAATAATTTTAAATCACATTAAAATTTTCACATAACAACCACAAGCACAGCCCTTATATTTACCTATAAATAGTATTTAATAAAACATTTTGAGATTTTTATTTGTATTATTATTATGATAACTAAGAGCGTTAGTACTTCCACTATACTACATCTTGTTATTATAGTGTTTAAAAATTATGCCAATTTGATCATATTTCATTAGATTTTGTTATGTAAAATTGAAGCAATATTTATTTAATAGAACATATAGAACAATAATTAATAGTTTCATTTTTAAAATAACTAATTAATTACGTAGATATAGAAGCCAGGAAAACAGCATGCTCGTTAAGTGTGTATATGTGTTTCCTTAATAGATTTTTTATAGATAGATAAATTATGATTTCATATTTTAAGTGTCATGAATAATGATGTGTGATGTATAATAACTTAATGATAAATGTTTGATATTTACGTAATATTTAAGATCGAATCTTGTATAGCATAAGCATTGCAATAAAAATGGTTGGAGTTTATTTGATAATAGGTTTGTTATATACAAAAAAAAGTACTGATATTTTAGGGGACAAATAAATCATAGTCAACATTTAAGGAGCAGAAAGGTCAATAAATACAGTAATTTTCTTGGCCAGATTGAGAGCTTAACTATATCTGTAGAAACCATTCACTTTACCGAGAAATCTTTAAAAAAAATGCTTTACAAAATATATTCCAAATATTCCCAAATCGGACACATTACATGGAAAAATTATTATTTACTTATACACCTATAAGATATTAGTTTAAATTTTAGCAATATTTAAGTTCAAATCATAATAATTATAAAATATTGAATATTAAAAAAAAAAGAATTAAACTATTATCTTTATTTTTAAATACTTTTTCGGTATTTGATCTGAAAAAAGTTTTGTGCAACACCTTTTTTTTTTATTAAATTATTGTTGTTATTGAGACTAGATGATACAGTACAAGGAGGTTATTTTAAGATTTTCATAATTATATAATCTTAATAAAAAAATACTATTTATAATTTATTTTATGAATTATTATTAATAATAAATGTATTATTTATAATAACCTAGTTAATAGTTATGTTATCTTAACTATAAAGTTAAAATACAAATATTGCTAATAACTAGTCAATGAATTATGCTTACCTTTGCTAAAATTAATGTATCTGGAAGGATTTCCAAGTCAGCCAATGTAGCTTCATCATCATCTAACTTAACACCTTCTGCTGTTTTCAGATGCTGATCATTGGGCATGACGTTGAATGCACCCATGATCTGTGAACACAAATCATCAAAATTTAAATCACCGTAAATAAAATTATCTTACAGTTTATTTGAAAATGTAATTAAAAAATACGTCAATACATTCCCATTATGTTTTAATTTAACAAATACACACTGTAAAGAAAATTATATGATATCAAATACAATTGATTAATATAAACTTAAAAATATTATAACAGCATGAGAAGTAACAGAAAGACCGTTTTTATATAATACATAACAAACATTATAAGTAATTAAATAAAATAAAATACAATTTCAATAATTTCATTACATATAGTACCTATTCGTTCTTATGTTTTAATAAAATTATTTTGTATGTAAAAAAAATTATAAACAAAACTTACAGTAATCACCTCAAGTATAATTTCTCAAAAGGTTATATTTGTACTGATAGGATACAACCAAATAATTCATGGGTAGGATTAAAGGTGTATGGATTTGTATTTCAAAATTATCAGTCAATCAATGTCAGCAGTTAAGCGACTGCAGGTGCTAAGCTAACTCTGCACAATTCGTTTTTTCCGTAAGTTTATTTTACTGTTATGAAATTATAGTTAAATTATTTCCGCAGTAAAATAACAAAACATATGAATATTCTCATGGTCAACCGAATGACATACGAAATATGACATTTGAAAAAGTTCACACAACAATGATTAAAACGTCAAACAAAATGAGATGGTTGAAAAAAATCGAATGAATAAGTTTAGTGTGTTGAGTCAAGTTTAAAAGCGAAAAAAAGAAAAAGGGTTTAAAGTTATCCAATGTCCAGCCAATTTAGCTCAGAGGGTGGGAAAGTTCTCTCGGGTAGAGTTCACACTCTAACACACAGTTACAATTTCGCAGAGCAGTTAATCACGTCCGCCCGGTGTCCGATACACTCTCTCGTATATACACAGTGTGTGTAAAACCTTTGAATTATGATTAAAGATATACCGAGTAGAGATTGGATGGGAGAGGGACGAGACGGTGTATTGGTAAGAGCGAAAGGGCGAGATAGAAGGAAAGGGTGACTTCTTCGCAGTAAAAAGCTATTCGGCCTTAGGGGGTTTTGCTGTCGGGGCCAGCACTTACGGTCATTTAACCCTCTCCTAACCTTCATCTGAATGTTCTAGATTAATAATAGAACGGTAAACTGTTTTTTGTCGTCCTTTGGTCCAGCCTGACGTCATTAATATTTCCACTCCCCCCGATCCTCTCTCAGCAGTCAACTACTAAGGGTCCGAGCAGTAGCAGTAGCAGTTATGATAACGAATTCGGCGCTTAAATACATATACTACACACCCTCCTAACACTATAACTATTTGCTCACTCGACATTTGCATCTCTCAAACGGATTTGTCTCCGGCGGATTACCAAGCTCAGTTGATAACGTTCTTATAAATTATACCAATTAAGACGGTCCAAGCATAGTAATTACAGTTAACGTCTTTGTAAATATTAAAAACGATTAAAATCGATGTTAAATTATATTTGGTTGATTTTAATAAACACAATGGTGAATAATTCAACGAAACAGATACTATTTGTTTTGGCTATAGATTTGATTGGACTTGCAATACACTTTTCCGAAGATTTTAGTTATAAAGTATATAAACTCAAATATTATACTTCAAGTACTTAATTTAAATCAAATTTTAAAATTACAATTTTTTAGTGTAAATAAAATTTAATTGAAAAATACATTAATGCTTACCTAATTAAATCCTAAAAACACAATTAATAATTGACACCATAGTAACAATCATACAATATATTAAATCAAATAGGAGAAATTCTTTCAAATAGGTAGTAAAATATTGTAGTTATCAACAAAAAAATAGTTTTGTTTAAGAATAGATATACATTATAATTTTTAACATTACCTCCTGTCGGGATATTTAAGGTATTTTAGTTATTACAATAATATATCTGTTATGTTAATTTAGATAGTATCTATTTTAATTTTTAATATATCAAAATTTAAAAGTTAAATCGGTTCGTTCGCAGCATTTATTTTTTCAATAATGTACATATGTTACCTATGTAAGGTTATATTATAGTGTACCTACATAATATGTGACATAACGTGGTAATTATTATTTTATAATAGAGATAAGACATAAAGATAGAACTTAACTTTAATTTATTACTTATTCTTGTATCACTTAAAAAATTGAGTTTTTATTAGAATACAATTATAATACCACATTGCTGCAACCTATTAACTATGGACTGTTATACATTTTGAAATGCATACTACAATATTTAACATAACACTCGGTATGTGACTAATATTGACGACCGATAATCAAATAATATCATTCGGTTCTAGTCAATAATATAATTTAGCATTCTCTTTGGCGCGGTAATCACTGCGGTCGCATTAAAGTGGTTACATTGCTCGTGTTTTCCATTTGCCATTTTACACCGCTAATAATAAGTGCGTGTCGTAAAAAACAATTGTTTTGGTCGAGGTGATGTGGTGCAGGTGGTGGTGAATGAGGAAGGGAAAATCAACATAAAAAACCGAGATTGCGGCGGCGGCAGTTAAACGCCACCAGCGCGTCGCGAAATATTCTGCCCCGGAGCGTTCTGTAGCGTTGCTCTAGCTGCAGCCCGCACGAGTTCACTCCGTGTTTTTAATGACTCAATATATAGTATAGGATAACAACACAATAATAATATAAATATTCACCACGACGACTTTGGTTATTGTGGGTTGGCCGAGCACACATAAAGAATATTTATAATATATAAAGCCATCCGCACACGGATCATATAAACCTCCCACAATAATATAAATATGTTTAAAATAATATTATATATTATTCTCGCACCGTGCCTTTAAATGTTTGAAATCGCAATAATTATTACAGCTTTGTGGCGGGAAAACATTTAAATCTACTCCACGCTCCAATAAATAATTATATGTTTGACGAAGTTGATAATACATTTATCATATAACTATACGGCGAAGGTAAATCAAAAAAGCACCTATCTGTAATACAATTTGTAAAAACAAAAACTATAATACACTTGGGTGTACTTTAAACAATAATATTATTGACTGTAGTAATGTAAGCCACACATGCATGAGAACAAGTCTCCGACAGGATTCTACAGCACAATTACATTAAGCCTGAAGTTTTGAAATGTTCAAAGCTGTCAAGTTTTAACCAACTGACTTTACTGAGAAAACTGAAGATGAAATGGGTTGAAGTGTGTAAATACACGTCTAATATAATAACCAAGGGCTAAGTTCTAGATAACATATGTCAGAGATGGCATTCATTCTAATCTTTACAAAATTACTTTGCTAGAATATATGATATAGATAATAGGTGTTGTTACCAACAGACATAATGTACATTTTAGTAGAATAAGAATTTTGATAAATACTGTTTAATGTTATAGGTTTATGGTATACACATAGAAAATGGAAATGTTTACGTGTTGTATTGCAACATTCGTTACACACTATATAATGATTAATTAACATAAAATATACACACTCAACACATTTTACACTCCCGATTTATTACTTAAATAATATATTAAAATGACACACGGCACTAGTTCGACACTGACCATCAACGCGAGCGAACCAAGCAACACAGTTATTATTAACAGCCATCTACCAAACTGTAAAGTATAATTTAAATATATAAACCAAACGTGTCTTATTATTAATTAACACCTCATACCAGTGCTCTAATACCCAGCTACGGAAAACTTATCCATAAGGAATAGAAAACCTTCCTTGGATAGCTAATATCATAACAAAGTTCCGCTGACCACGTTACAATATAACGTGTAGACATAATTATACCAATAAAACAAAATTATTGTTGCAATTGTTAGAATTTTATAAAACTTATATTCCATCGTTAAAACTTTAAACCGGTCTCGTTCAAAAAAAAAATACTCTTGTCAAATTAAATTATAAATTATACGACATTGATGTACGAGTAATAAATTTTCTATGATGGATAATCATAGGTAAATAATAACATGTCATCAAAGCTTACAAATATCTAAACATTTTAGTTTCATAATAACAGTAAAAAGTTATTACTTAGAACTAATAATCAATTTTTTTATAATTAGTTGAGTAAAATATATCCATTTTTCTTATAAAACGTTATTGGTTATTGTAGATACATTAAATTAAGTGTTTATAGACATTCGTAAAAAATAACAACAGAAAACCTTGAACTTTAAGGCCCTAATGTTACTTATTTTTAATTTTTATTCTACGTGTGATATACTATAAGTCTACACTTGTCAATACAAATTATAGAATACATCATTCAAATCATATTATGGTCACTTAATTTTCTTTCAGAAAAATATTTATAATAAATATTATTAAAATATGTGATATAGAGAATGCCAGAATACAAACCTATAATATATTATTATATTGTGAATTACATATTATCAAGATACAAATAAATATAATAAATGCTTAAGATACATTTGTTGAAAAATATAAATTTTAAATGATCGTAATGTTATTGGCATATGTACTGTCAAAAAATGCTATTTTATATTATTTTTAAGTAGGTACGTTATTTAGATATGTGTACATATTAATATGTTTTGTTACCTCAATCAATGAAGGCATTAATTCAATAACGATTATTTTTGGGTTGGTTTAGTTGGCTAGAGTTTTTAACCACCTTTTGATATAGCAAATAAAATATGCAAATTTAACGATTTTACTTGAATTATTATTATTATTATCTGCTTCAAAAATTTTAAATTATTGATATTTTTTTTTTTTCATAAAGCTTACAATAATCGTAAGGTTAACTAAATTAATTCCATAACAGTACCGTTATTTCTATACAAGACAACAATTTTAGCGGTTTACATAATTATACAAAAACAAAGAACAGAGTGCAATGAAATATAAGCAATAGGGAGTTCTCATAACCAACTTACCTTCATTTTGAGATCAAATAATGTGTCGTTTGAAGAAACCACGATCAGTTCACCCCTAGGTCTTCGGTTTCGTGCACTTCTTCTAATTCCCAACTCTAATGCGCCATTGTTGACATACGTGGGAGCGGCGGCCGTTGTCGAGCCACTAGTTCCGCCGCCGTTAAGGCACGTCGTATCTAGTTTAATTTTCTTCGAACAGTTGCCCCATAATTCATCCTGCAAACCAAATGCACAATTTAGTATTTTAAATATCATTCAGTGACATAAAAACATCTTGAAACAGTTTTCCAAAGCTACAGTTGGTATGCAAATAATATATATACGTGTATAATATTCGTATATATCTCATATATACTGACACGTCACCGATGCGGCAACATGACAAAGTTATAGAGGGTAATATGTATACACGGGTCGGTAATAAAGTCGTATACAGTCATATTTTACGAGTCGAGATAAAATCACGCCCTATCAGTATATTATACATACACACGACATTCCTAATTATTACGGTCTGTGCCTTTGTAGACCCTTTCGATTATTCGCTAGTGCCGGTAAAATGACAGACAATTTATAACATACACTGATGACACACACACGTGGACAGAAAACAGCACAGGGATGAAAATCCTGAAAATTACCACCTTGACGTCCAAAACAAAACAAAAATTACTTCTGTTACGATAGTCTACTTTAATGAATAAGAAATCATTGACGAGTATATTTTATGTAATAAACGATAGCCCTAAAATTGTGCAGCAGCTATTGTGTAAGTAATTTAAAAAGTGCACGAGTTATTATTTTATCTCTCATCTACCTAACCAACACTTATTAATAATAAATCAAACACGGTATCAACAGGTTGGTAGGTAGTTAAAATAATGAAAAATGCATCTATCGTTTCATTTTTTTTACTCCCTATCGTGTTTACTTTTTAAATTACTAAATATTATATTATACATGCATTTGATTTATTCTCGAGTGTGTAAAAACGATTTCACACATACTCAAAAACTATATAAATGTACATTGATATGAATATTATGATTAATATCAATTAATTGTGAGTAAATTGGATCTATTCGATAAGAGTTTTAAGCATATTGAATAATTCTTATACAATAAGTTAATAACCGTATGAGTTATTCAAGTCAATATAAATCATTCAACTAGCACTGGGTAACTATAGGTATTTTTCCTTAGAACAGTTAAAGTAAAATTAAAACCTAATTCGAATTTCGAATGATGTAATATAATATACTAATATGTGAATTTGTATTTAAACTACACCACGTCAATTATATAATAGTGTAACAAACAAATATAAATATTAAATACATTTTAAAACAAATAATGCAAAAAAAAATTAAAATAGATTATAGAGCAAATTATTTTTAATCACGGTAAGAAAAAAATATTTTATGCTTCTGTTCTCGTTGATTATCAGATGTATAAACCAAGGGTAAAAAAAAATATTGAAAATGAACATGAGATTCTACAGGTACTCGCAAAGAAAATATTCTCATCGTAACATTATTATATATTTATATGATATATACCTACATAAACACAACTAATTATAAACTATATCCAATTCAGAACTCGGAAGGCGTATACAGCCGCAAGCAGCGCGACCCGTCTGATATCAAAAAGATACTGCTAATACTGCTTATACCTCAGCAGTAGGATTTATACATTTTATTGGAACGATAATTTTTCACCCGACCAAACGATTATAACATACAGAATGCAAGGGTTATAATTACTATGTTTCAGTAGTATTTATTTTGTTTAGAGCTTAATTGGGGGAATCTGTATCGATATTAATTTATGACTGCATGGCAAGTTAACTGGTCTTTAAAAAAAAAAAACAACCGAACACAAATTAAATATTATAAGTGTACGTATAACCAGTGAAAAGCAACAAATAACACTTAATATTAAATATTTTAATGTGCGATGGCTACATAAATTATAAGTATTATGTAGGTACCTGAAGGAAATATTTAAAAATCTTCGGGAATATGCAATGCCCTTGTTTCAAACTTATAATTTTCCCTAGTGTAAACCTAAACATTAGATACAAATGGCAGGTGTTGATGTACTATAGCAGGGGCGGCCAAACAGTCGATCGCGGACAATCTCAAACTCGATCATGTTAGAATTTATTTTTAGGGCCATGCGCCCTATATGTTTCTTAATAGTTTTTCTTAAAAGATTTTCTATGGAAGTCGATCCTCAAAAGTTAAGTTATCTTTAGTAGATCGTGACCAAAAAAGTTTGGCCACCCCTGTACTATAGGGTAAATTGTTTAAAACTGTCAGCATAACCGTAAAAAACTATAATAAATTACTAGAGATAAAACAATAATAGGTATACAAAATACTTTTTAAAATTGTTTAATTTTGGAAAAAAAATATCATTTCTGATTTAAAATTAAAATTAATTAGCATATAGATAATAAATAAAATATGAAGATATTCATATTCCATGGGTATATAGTTTACATAAAAACATACTATGAGATATGAACGATTTGTATTTTTACTTTAACATTTAAGTAATAACGATAAGTGCTATAAATACAAATACACATAGTAGCTGAATAAATTTAACTAAAAAAATGTATGCATTTATATTGTGTAAGATAACGAATGAAGGACTGAAAAAAGTAGCCATCGAAGAGTCAAAACATGTGATTAAATTAACTATAAAAAATCGTTACGTTGGAAAAATTAGCAGTCAATTGTTATCAAAAAACTTACTCAAATAAATTGATACAATATGACTATTTTTGATGAATAATAAAACGAGAAATGTTATTACAATCCTTTGTAGTTTGACGACAATATTTGATAAAGAAGTTACTAAGTATATAAGATACAGTAACTATTAAAACTTCACTACCAATATAACGCGCAATAAAATTATTGATATTTCGTGTACAATATTTCTTATCGAGTAACCAAACTTACTTAACAATAGAAAGGTGTATAGCCAAATTTACCTAAATATAATCAATCAGCTAGATTCTATCTAATATTAAGTCGTTTTTTTAAATAATTTATAAATTTATAAAAATGTTGTTTCTTTAATTGATGGAAAAAATGGTTAATTATGTAAAGTTATGAACAAAATATTACAAAAACAAGAATTTTTAACATAAATAATATCAATTTTAACATATTTATTTCTATTTTAAGTTCAACTTTAAATGACATTGAACAAATAATGTTTATTTTTATTTTTCGAAAACAAACGTCACTATTTCTATAAATTGTCTTGTCAAAATGATTAATATTGTTACTATTATCCTTACTACACCCATTACCTATGGTGAACACACATTACACTACTATTTGCACAATAGTATTGAGCTCAGCCAAATTGTTAAATGAGCAACAAACGAATGAGGAAAAATAAAAATAAAGAAACGAACATATCTCCATGAGTACATGAAAACTCTCCAGTCTGTACAGTCTCCACCTGAGCATTAGGTCGTAAACAACAACAGTAATTATTTTGACGGTCCAGACGCATACACATATGCCTCGAGGATATATTATTTTATATTTTGTTTTTTTTATTCGTTTTTTCAGTCCTTGTTCCCGGCGCTCCGGTGAGATTTAACGTCTGACTTTATTGTACTTGTTCTGATTTGTTTGCCGGGGTTCAGGTAATTATAATACTACAGTTAAGGTCGCAGGATGTATATGTGTATAAATGGGAAGTTTACGATTTGGCACATGATTACAAGCATGAGTGGTGTGGCAGCAGCCTCCTTATACAATATAATAATGCATGTATCTTTGGCGCGATGGCTTTATTACCGGAATATTCACCATCAGTGTCTGCGCTGAGAGAGAAGTCCTATTATTATAATGTCTTTCCGCACATCTCTCAGTCTTTTTGCCGGCTCTCACGAGAAAATTATCGAGTTTTACGATCACCAATTACGCAATATAGATGGGGAGGATACTGGCGACGGCGATGTTTGGCTCGAGCCTGAATAACATATATATTTTATAACTGAACTAGCTGGTTTTTATTTTTAAAACCATTTTATTTGTTTATTTCTATCGACACTAAACTTTATCATTATGCTGTATCAAATAAAACCAGTCGGATTAACTGACACGCGCGAACAGTATCTATCAATTGAATCAACAGCAAAATAAGCTTATTTATAAAAATAATACCACTATATCATTATACTTTGTACTTTATATTATGTTCGTATTTTTTTTTCGTATTACACTCAGTATAACTAAATATTACCTACCTAATAAATTATTTAAAATCCAAAAGCCTATAATAATGCAACTGAATTTGGTAACTAAATTGTTGACATTATTTTAACACTAAATTTTTACAAAAATAATATTATATTAATATTTAATATTTAAATATAAATAAACCTAACTATTCCAGATTTCAACAAAGAGAATAAATAGAAATATATATATGCCATATGTGTAAAATCCATAGTATTTATAACGTTTAATTTCTTTAACAACATTAAACTTATACAATTACTTATTAATTATTATACTGTAATTTTATTTTATTTTTACCTTGTCATCGATTCCGTTGAACCTATTTTCATGTGATTCTTTTTCAATCACTTTAATAAAAATTTTTGCTTTATTATACTTCAACTGTTCTTTTTTTTCTTCATCCAGTCTTCTCTGACGGCAAGGCACACATATTTCTATAACAAAACGTTAAATTTTTCATTTAACAAGGTAACGAGTAAGGTTATTAATGATAGTTTCTACACAGCCTTAACAAAAAAAAAAAAAAATTAAAATTAAATTCTACATATATTTTCATATATTAATCTTTAAAAACGTGTCATTAGTACTTTTTTCTCCCATTTTAGGGCGATTCAAATTATCGTTGGGTCCCGTCCCAAGATGAGCTATCCCTTTTACACAGAGTGGGATAAAAGCGCGACAAATGCCTTGTCATTTATTAAACCACGTCGGGACCTCGTTTCAACCTGCTTGTGTCCAGGGGAGAAAAAAGGTTTGTCTGAAAAAAAACCAATACTTAACGACCGTTTTTAGTGGTGAAGGGGGAGGTAAAAGAGGTTTCCTGGATTTTCCAACTGGTCGTTAAACATATTGAACGACTATTAAACTGATGGTCTTTTTATATAGGGTGAAAAAAAAAGAAAAAACTAGTAAGTCAAGAAATCCAAATTGATTTCTCGGCGTTACGTTTGTTTTACATCATATTCCTATGGACGAAGGGAAAGGGTTTCTCCTTTGCAATGGATTCTATTTAAACGACTGTATCAAATGAACCAAATCGCATTCGGTTATCTGCAAATCGCTGACCACTAACAAAACACGCTTCATTTAACTACTTTACAGGGAGAGGGGGTGATATCAACCCTTTCCCGTAAGTACACGATGTCCCTCCAAATTTAAACAACGATGTTATAAATTTTTCTATTTAGCTAAAAATCTCAACAAAATAAAATCAGCCTATTGAATACAGTAGTATTACTTTACTATGTTTATTCAATTTTTAACCGGAAGAAAAAAAATTACATCTAATATGGTCATCTCTTTCAAATAAACATATAGATTTTTTTTTTAAAGTTTCAAATATTTACCAAAAATTAATATTTGTTTAAAAATAAAATAAAAATATAGTTGCATGTTTATACGAACTTATAAACGAGGATATAATAATTATCAATTTTTACAATATAAGTAATTAATAATAATAATAATTCCAATATCATCATAACATTCATAACAGTTTGTATTCGGATTATACATTACAAAATGAAAATTATTATAATTAAACACTATAGCTGATAGGTCTCGTAGAACCAAGAAATGACAATGAATCAAATTAAATTTTTTTTTTGTTCGCGAGTTCTCATTTCCCTTCACCGACAACCACGGCATAAATACTAAGCACATGTATAGTTTAGAATCGCCACATTACGAATGATTTAACGGCTCCGTGACACGGCTGCACACTGAGGGGCAAAGGGTGAAATGGTCTTTGGACCCGATTAATATACAACCCTATTTGGAACGCAAACTGTGATTTCTTGTTCCATATCTTTAATTGGATTCACCACAAACATGATCAATGCCTTCGGCCCAGATAACAGGGTCCAGCTATAACGTCTACGGAACCCCCTCGGTGCAGCCAAAGGTGACCTTTTAATGATTTACAAGCATTCCCATCACGTTTCTCACACGCGCAATACCATACATACAAACATTACCACTCCACGTGTCCCTTAAATGAATTAGTTTCTTGCCACTGCGTATATTATGTTAGTCATGTGTATTATGTGTGTGTGTGTGTAGAGAAAGATGACCTCCTCCGATTCGGAATTGAAATTCGAGTCAAGCTGCGGGGATTCGGCGGGCGGGACAAAAGCACGATATTAATTCCAAGGCACAAAAACAGAGCCAGTCCAATGAGAGTGGTGAGAAAAAAACGATAGAAGGAAGAGCTCGGACCAAAGTTTCGGGTTCCTCTGGGACCGTTCCAAATGAAAATACATTACCTCGCGCATTGGGCATCTTGCTTTGGCTGCTATTCTTAATAAATTAGACTAATTTGCTAATAGCAATATATTTAAGAAAAAAAAAACTGTAAAATTTAAAGTTTTGCCATGCAAACCAACAAACACATATATTTTCTTTTTTTTTAGAATAGATTTGATTAGATTCCTTCAGAGTATAAAAAAGAGTGCATACTAGTAAAAATAACAAACAAATTTTATCAAACAAACACCACATCATATTATATTTAGTTGTTAGCTCTGTTGTGATAAACAAACAAATTATTTTAGCTTTAAATAGAATATAACTTTGTTTGAGACAAATTAAAATTCTAAATTTTATATTTATACAAATACAAAATTCTAAAAACCGATTTTTCTTTAAATTAAAAAATGAATTATTTTACATAATTTCCTTAATTTTAAAACTGTATGATTAATAAAATAACACTAATGTGGTAAATTGTATATAACATCTGCTCATTTCACCTAAAATAATTTGATTGTATACGTACTACTTATAATTTATAATTGTGGTATACACAATTAAATAAGGTATGAAAGACAACCTTATAGGGTGTTATGACGGGTAGACCGACAATCAACTTACCCGAACCTCTATTGCAGTATAATTACATGTTATGTACCTAATGACAGAAAAGACAATAAAAACCAAAACGATTTTACGTCACTTCATTAAAATGAACAAACCAATAACGGATATTATAAATTTAAGATATAAAGAGATTTTTATGATTAGTGGAACTTCAAATATAATAAAATACTATAAATATTTAAAACATTATTTTGAAGTAGAGCTAGTTCCAATTTGTTTTATATAATTTAGTCGGTTTCCAATAATTTACACACAAGGATTTAAAAAGAACAATTTTTTTTATATTTTTATTTCACTTAATTGATAGTATAGTGGATTTTTATGTATACTTATTTCAGTATGCAGTACAATAAAATGTAATGAATAATTTAATGCATTGAATAAGCAATAAACTTTAAATAAATGTGTATATTTCCATAATGTTTAAAACTCAAAAATATATATAAAAAATTGTTTATTAAGCTAAATGTATAGATGAAATAAATATAAGCTAAACAAATAAATGGTTATTAAATTACACCCAATTATCAACTAAAAGTGTGTGCAATAATTTTATCAAAAATTTAATTAATTACCTGGTTTTGATGTTGTAAACATTCCAAGTTCACCAAAGTACAAGAATACTCCATAATCAGCTGCATAGCACCGTGAAAGAATCGTCCATTCTTCTTTAGTTAACAGTGCTATTCTGAAACACAAATGTTATTATAAGTTATTAGATTTAAATAGTAAAAATTATGTTGATATATTGTTACGTCATAAAGACATAATGAATAAACTCATATGATTTCAAAGTGTCCAAAAACATTTCAATCAAAATTAGAACCAACTTATTTATAAATAAAGTGAGAATGGTAGTATTTAATAATATATTATAAATTAAGTACATTGAACTCATATTTATTTATGACAAAGGCAGAAATGAAAAAATAATAAACAATAATTGATAACTAAAACAACATAATTAATTTAAATTAAATTGTACGGATTAGACATAAAAATTAAAATTAATTTTTAACGATGTTTTATATTTAACTTATATATCATTTATCATTAGATAATATTTAATTTATCTAGTCATAGAAAAATATAATATATTGCAGCTTATTAAAAAAAAAGAAAAAGAAATATGCAATAAAATTTTCTGAAAATCGAAAAAAAAAATGTTTACAAATAAATACATATAAATCTTAACCCTAAAAATAAAAAATGTATTAGCTGGTAAAAGACAAGATAATATAAATAATATTACCTACTTAATCAATAAAGTTTATTTAAATTGATTTTTACATAAGAAATAATTATTAACTCAGTGTGGTTGAATGCCTAAATCTAATTGTTTAGAATAGTCCTGTAAGCACCGTAAAACAGTAAAAATAAATTCGTAATATAAGTTGAATGCGAGTATAAATGTATAATACCTTAAAAGGAATCAAAAAAGTTTTTGTGTATAGTATAATTCACAATACTATAATGTACGTACAATTTGTTAGATCCCACGAATAATATTTTTAAATTATAACAAAATAAACCATTAGTATCGTTATTTATTATTTGTAAAACGTAATTTAGTCCAAATTGAAACTCAAAATGTATAAGCAAAATTGACTTTATTTATTTTTAAATTTTGTGGTTCCAATATGAACTATTATTGAAAATTTTTGTACTACATTTTCAAAACTTGGTATAAAATGAAAAGTTTTAATGCATTTCTTACAATAATACACAATTATTTACAGTTTTTTTTTTTTGTGAATTTGACAAATTATGTTAAAATTCTAAATTCAAATGCATATAAAAAAAAAATTATTCGTATGTATTTTAAATATTTTAATAACAACTTAAATGGATTTTGTTTTAAATTTTTAAGAATTTTGATTCAGCATTATTGAATTTTTTTAGTTGACATAGAAAAAAATATTTTGAAAGTGATATCATAAATAGAAAATGATAGTTAAGATATTTGGAAAACACTTCAAGAATCTAAGGTTGATAGTTCTCGAATAAAAGAAAATAATTGTCAAAATCCCCTATATTTCAAAGTTGTTTTTCAAGTGGAAAATCAAAATTAATTCAGAAAGTCTTTACACTGCTCTAAGAAAAAATGTCATACCTGCAATTTACTTTCAAAATAACCAAATCCCAACTACAACTTAAACTAAATATTTAGGTCTAATCTTATATAAGCGTCTTGGAATCCACACATAGAAACTAAAAAAAAAGGTTCTTAACACTAGACTTCAAATATTACGTCTACTCTCGATCAACAACAAACTATTTATGTATAAATCAATAATTAAACCGATTGGACTTATTTGAGCTAATGGCATCCAAATATAGCAATGTGCCAAACATTCCCAATCTAAACATACCATCCAAACCTTCAAACCAATCTCTCTTCGCCAAAAAACATCTACGTCATGGGGTACACCTTAAACTTCTCAATACAGGGACCTAAAATTTAAATAGCCTTTATTTCTTTATTTACAGTTAAAAAGCTAATATAAAAAAATCTACACCATATCAATAAACCACAAAATTCACTAAATTATATAACTTAACCAATGAATTCATCCCATATACCCCCCTCTATGGCGATAAAAAAATACATTTGCGTTGAGATTTTTGAATTCCTACTATATTAATTACCTAACAAACTTCTCTATCCCAAAACTCGGAGGATTTTCAGGCGCAGGTGAGCCTCCCTCCTCACGTTATTCATGTTGTTATTTTTTGCTACAAAATTTACTTATTGAATATAAATATTACAGATTGTAAATATTCTTTTGTTTAAATTAAATTTAACTTTAATTCCTCATTTTTCCTACAATTTTTTTTTTTTTGTTTTTCCCCATTAAACACGATTTACTTTTATACTAACTTTTTACTTTTGACCATCAATGTACAAACTAGATCCAATTTTATAGGTACCAAAATCATTTCTATTTTAGAAAATCAAAACTTTTTAACGACTGTTTATCGTGTACACATACACGAAAAAAACAAACACATTATTGTAAAATAAATACATAGGTAAGTATAATTACATTAATTACATCGATCCACTAAGAATCTAAAAACAAACGTAAAATATGGATTTTAAATGATTTTCCGTACACATATTAAGAATTTAATTTAAACAAAAAGAACAAATTTAATAAACGGATACTCATTTTTTTATACGATTATATCTAATGGATGCTTAAATCATATTATAAGTGTATGACTATGTTAATCTGATGTGTATTTAAAAACAGAATTTATGAGAAGCAACATTCGAATATAATATATTATATTATTATGTATTGGCCGACATCATCACAGCCCACATCGTCCACGACAGTGTAACCACCAAAACAAGGCAACCGCGACGTCGAGGTCTCGAGAATATACTCTCTTCACCCACGCAACAAGAAGGGTGCGGCCGCAGTGACGACGATAATACTTAATTAATTGGATAATTTGTTAAATACTGACGGCAGCTGACAAAAACACATCTCCTATGGGCACGACAATTTGCATAGTCGCCACGGCAGGCACTCGGTGTACATTTGCATAATCACCGTCACGTTAAATTCCTCTCCTCCGCGGACCACAGCGCATCCGCTAGAAACGGCGGCGGCAGCAGAAGCCAATAAGATTATTTTGCACCCCGTACCCCCTTCTTTCGAGGAATATAGACGCACACGCACGACAACCCGCCCAGCTATTAAAAACCATTTTGAACAGACTGAAAATATTATAATATATAATTTTCAACCCGACGCTCGTATAATAATAATAATATACTACCCCCCACAACGATGATACGGACGACGCAGGTTCTTATTTGCCGAAGAACTTGACCCGTCAAGTGAATACGAGTAACAAAATTAATTAATTAAAAACTACAGTTGATTGCATCGAAGACAACAAAAACCTGTGGAACGACTGGGATGAATTTTGAGTGAGTTGTGGTGGGGTGGTGTGAGAAGTTGACATCACAACACGGCTCTGTTGGTTAGAATGTCGTTCAGTGACGACTATAGTGGAAGAGTTACTAAAACGGAAGGTAAAAGTATACCACACGCTTGTTTTAATTTACTACACCGAAAGTTTCGCAGTTTTCCACTAGAAAGAACAACATAACTGTGTTCTAGGTATATAAATATAAAGTATTGTCACAGTAAAAAACAGGCAGATTACTTATATACAATAAATATTGAAAAAAAAACCCAAAGAACTTGTTCTGCTGTGTAGTAGTTTTCAAATAGGCGTTTTATTTCAGTTTATCAATCATTACCAATCCTATAGGCTATACATATTTCACTAAATATATATAAATTATAACAGAATATAATATGAAGGCTATAGTAACATATAATAAGTAGGCGATAACGTTTAAAAAACAAGGAATTATCATTTATTATAATATTATAATTTGTTGATAACACGGCTTAATGATTACTCGACACTAATGTAACGGAAAACGGCACCTACTTACCTGCCCAAACACTGTTAGGACAACTTCAGAGGAACATTACTAGTTTAATATTTTCACCGAGAAGAAAATGATATCATAAATATTATATTGAAAAAAAAAACTAAAAAAATGGAATATTTTAAGTATCTACAAATATAGCTTAAAATGTATCAAATATTATTAACATTCTGCAAATAGAAAATAATAACAAATTAGTAATAGACACCAATGGTGTAATATTTTTAATTCATATTGTTGCATAGGTAGTTATTAGTTTTTTTTTTTTAATCATCTAGTAAGTTATAGAAAAAAGTAGATTAATACATGTATTTTCAATATTTATAATTTATTCAGAATTTTCTATCTACTGTATAGTGCGTTAAATTTATTTTTAAATATTAAACGATAAGCATATACTCGTACATCCAATATTGTCAATTTTTACTTTGGGCCACCAAAGGACCAACCATAATTTGCTTTAAAAATTTCCTCTCTTATCACTCTAAATATTGAAGATAAATGAATATTGTGAATTCTTGAAAACTTAGTTGAATCACTTCTCAACTTTATTAAAGTTCTCATAAAAAATATTTAATAAATAACTCAGGCACACCAAATAAATTTTAACCATAATACATAATTTAACAATAACTACCTATAATATTATGGTAACTTTACATGACGATCATCCTACTAACTAAATTTAGAAAAACTGAATTACGTATTCTATATTTGAAAATTAAAATTATTTAAAAAATAATGATAGTTGTAGTTTTACGACATAAAAAATAAGAATATCGCTGTGTGACTTCTATTATTTCACTATCATATTATTAAATTATCAAATCGTCTAATAACATCCAAGGGCAGGATAAAAATGTATGGTACCTAAAGGGACGATCATTATATTATATATTTAAATTACTATTTTCTAAGTATTAAACTTAAGCTTTGATTATTGATTAGAATATTTCAACATAAAAAAGTTTTTTGGGGTTTTTTTCATTGTAATGGATATACTAGTACGTTATAATGTATTTGTACATTCTTCAAGTTGGAAACTATGATTTTTCTTAAGATGAGTACCTAGGTACTTTTTTAAAAGTAAATTGAGAAAAAAATGAGTATGTATACAACTAAGTTAAGAAAACCATTATGCCATGCAGTTAAATGATAACCTATGTTCTATATCTATAAAGTCATATTTTGTTTACTTACTCTAAAAACTAGATATAAAATTGCATTAAGAAACATACAATAGTAGACCTATAAAAGTATTTTTCAATTACCAAAAAATGTATAATATTCTTATTTCCTGAACTCGATAATATATAAATTATTAACATTGAGAAAATACATTTAGTCGTTAATTACTTAGAAAAATATTACTGTTAAATATACTCAGAATTTGTAATGAGTAGAATTTTTTAATACAACACACAATTAATATTTATAGGAATATAATACATATACAAAAATACATAATTAATTATTAGTCATTATTACTTACGGATTCTGTTCAGTAGAATACAAATTCGAAGGTGGTTCAAATAACAATCCAGTATGTTCTTTGCAAAGGAGTGCTTCATTTACAATCGATTGCGGTCTTGGTTCTTTAGATGAATTTCTGTAACAGATATATTATTATTATTAAAAATATAATACAACAAAGCTGAAAATATAATTTAAGTAAGAAAATTAAAATTTAGAAGTAAATTCAATATTATGTTTAGTAAGACAATATAAACATGACATATTATTATGTAGGTATAATAATTTGACAATAGATTACTATTTACCTCCATAATATTTAGACTTAATAAATTGAAATGATAAGAGTATAATTGAATAGTCATTAATCAAGTCATATTATGTATATTAAGTATTCAATAACTAGTACCGAATATCCAAATATCTATTTGTAACCAAACTCGAAGAAAAATCTTTAAAAATGTATTATTCTAAATAAACCATACAATAGTGTAAAAATTACATATACCATAAAGCACAGATTTCGATATAATAAACATTTTATATAAATATTGAATTATGTATAACATACTGTGCAGTATATTTGTCTTTCGATATTTCGTACATGTTACATCAATTAACTAAATAAAAAAATCACTCTTATTTTTTTGGGAATAGAAAAAAGTCGGTAACCACGCAGAAAAAAATGTCTACAAAAAGGGAAAAAGTCAATTAAATCTTTATACATTTTTTGAAAATTTTACATTAAAATATTATATACTTTTAAACATATAATTTAAAAATTAAAATATCCAATGCTGGTTAGTTCAAGTCACATAAATTGGTTAAAATAACAAAAGCTCAAAATGATAAAAAAAAAAAATGGAAAAGTGTTTTCTCGCATACAGGAGATGAGACACTCGTGGTAAACAAACACGGGGAACTTAAGAAGTAAAGGTATAGGGAGGCAGTGGCCTCGGGTCGTTTGAGAAATGATACGTTTTGTTGGTAGGGTCAGAGTGGCGACGGCGTGTAACGTCATTAGCACACACACACACATACAAGCACACGCGCTACGATCACTGGCGAGTCTTGATAGCCAGCAATTCATCTGGACGATCGCCACAAGTCCCCCTCGGTACTATGTTCCACCCTATCACTCGAGCGCTCTGTATATATACGCACAGTTCGGTGTGACCCGTCGACAATGACGATGACGACGAAGACGACGACGTCTTTCAGAGCTTCGAAAACTACGACAGAGGCGGAGGTAGACTACTACTGCAGAGCAACACATGTAAGAGACGGCCGGCCATCAGTCAACATTATATACTGAACTGCACCCCGCGGGGATATAGAAAGCGCGCAGACAGTGTAATAACACGGCCGTAGTACACACATATATATAATATAAAATATTATGGTTATATTCCCTATACATATAATACTGTAGTATAGAACGTAGTTTTAGTGTAGTGTGTAGTATATACGGGTACACACCACCGCACACCCTTCTTCGAAGATGAGAGCGGTACGCTGCGGTCGACACAAGTCCGAAACGGTATATAAACCCCGCCGCTTAAACCACTGACGAACGCGGTGTAGGTGAAAACCCATCAAACAAATGCACGTGCAGCTTTACCCGCTCCTATTTTCCAATAAAGATTTCCGGTCGTTTAAGGGGACACGGACGTACGACAATTGCCTGTACTTTGCTACCCTCCCATTGTTTCACTACACTTTTGTATATGTACACAGATTTATTTTTACACTTCAGTATAATAATATATACAAAACAATAAATTTCTACAATATGTTCATAAAACAATGTTTATTTTCTTATTTTCTCCCATTGTTAGTTTGTTTATTTATTGTTATTATTGATCACTCTTACACAAGTACGGGCTAGTATAACCAATATATAAATAAATTCGATAAACTGCACTTAGTTCAATAACAATAACGATTAAAATAAAAACTGATATGACGTAGCTAAGTATTTCTAAATAATAACGTATTTTTCATAGGACAAATTATTATTATACACCTATTATCATAAGCGAAATTTGGGGGGCTTGGGAGGCTCAGCCCCCCCAAATATATCTCTGAAATATATATATATAGATACATATATATACACACTACATACATGCCAATTATTTAGCCCCCTCAAATTTAAAACTCAAATTGCGCCTATGCCTATTATATACCCATAACAAATAACGTCGCAACGTTTTTTTTTTTACTTTCACTCGTCGTCCGTTGTTATATTGTAACCACGACCCGATAAAAGATATAGCTGCCTGCTTTCTCGCTCAACGTACGCAGGAAACGGTTTAATCATATCACCACCACAACACGCACACACACGCTCATTTGCAGGCTAGTGGACAGCCTCCCTTTGTGTATGTGTGGTGATAAAGTAATTTATAAACGATCCTTAACGTCCGAACGAACACGCAAAAACTTAGCCACGCGCCACGCCGGATTTTGAATAATTATTATACACCGTCTAATAATTTGGGAAAGGCCCTTTTCTCGTTTCCGCTCTTAAAATGAAAAGTCGTCAAGCAGCAGAGAAGGCAGCTCGTAATTTCGTCAAGTATTGTTCGACGTGTCCCTCCTCTCAATGGTTCTCTGACCACAACCCGAATATCTTCTGACTAATTAAGTGTGAATTATTAATTACACATAACGATGCCTGTATAACAATACAGCAAAGGCGTCCCCTCTCCTTTCCGGCATCACATTGTCTTCCGACAACATTTTTGATTAATTATACCAGCTCGAGGTGATGGAAGCTCTATATATGCGTGCACATGTAGAGAAGGACGATGGGAAGAACGCTAAAGGCGATACAACATCGTCGTTTCGATAACTTTAATAATATGCCGCCAGAAAGTCCGCTGTAATAGTTCTCCGATCACAATAAAACGTGTATCGAAGGCGGGTAGTATATTCACAGAAGAGAACAGCAGAGAACGTTCCAAAAGAATTTTACTTATTCGACGCGAATCAAGTGCAAAGAAAAGCTGGTTAGAAGTTCGAAAGGTTAAAAGCTATTCATGCTTGTTAAATCAGATTTTCCGCACCAACCCACTGTACCGTGGTTTGATTGTTTGCGAGTTTATAAACCAGTAAAACTCAAAAATAAAATAAACAAACAAATAGTTTTGTAACACAACAGAAACCTTCCAACTCGTCAAGAGGTTTTTTTATTTTACAAAGTATGAACTAAAATTTTAAATTTTTAAATAATATAAAGAATCCTATAACACAATTACACTACATAATAAATAAAACAATTCATTCCGGACCCTACGATACAATTAAACTATTCAAACAGATCAAAATATCCAATACCTAACATGAAATATCAAAATATAATAATGAAATCCATTTATTTTTATTTTAAATTTATCACAGTAAACTTTTTCTAGTATCTTCAATAGCCTTTCTTCCATTGCTTAAAAGTTGTATTTTTAGAATAAATAAAAGTGAATTAAATAAAATTTAAGTAAATCACTGCAAATTTCAATGTACCTATATAGTTTTGAGCAAATAATAAACTATCGAATTTAAAACTATATCAGACGCCTAAAAAACCATTTAGCCAACATTATAATATTATACTGTTATATTGACTAGTTCGGTATTTTTTTTTTTTTTAATAAAAGAATATATGTACTTGCTTTGCATAAACCCAACAATACGAATTGTGTAAATATAATACATGAAACAGAAGAATGTTATTAGGTACTATACAGCATATGAATGTGATAATACTACACAGCCATATTATTTCTAAACGACGTGCATTTATAATATTAGAGTTGTTAGGCTACAAGAATATAGCAAATGTCATTTTGACAGGTAAAATCCAGGGGCAGACGTCACAGGTTCCAGAGGTGGCAATGGACCCTCGTAAAAATAAATCCTTTAAATTTAAAGGATTTAACGGGTTAGAAGAACAGGAAAATGGGGGGAGGAGAGTGCATATCAGGTCGAGACAAGTGTCATGCGAATATCAAATTTTTATGCATTCCGGTCAACGGAATTACAACGAAAAAAGGCAGATAATCCTTTTTGTAAAACTAATTAGAAATAAGAACATAATATTTTTATTTTATCCAAATTCATTCAAATATATTGTTCCGCAAGAACTCTGTAACTGGATAATAGTGGATTAATTGTCAGTATATAATATATATTATACTGAAACAAAAATAAACCCTCTTAAAGAAATTTCAACCCTCTTGAGGCACGTCCTAGAGTTATACTATCATTATGAAATTACACAGATATAATTATTTTATAGTTTATAGTTTCAAATTCGAAGGTGGCCCAGTTAAAATGTTGATCTTTATTTTTAAGAACCACCCTAGTATGTATGTATTATAAATAGCACGAAAATGAATTTAACGTCTAATAAGGTTTAAGAAGCTATTAACTCTAAACGACTAAATAGGTAGTATTAATTGATGTATAAACGGAAATATTCCACAAACTAACAAAAAACTATGTATTATGCAGAAGGCAGCTAGAAAATAGATTTGAGATAACTTATTGCTTAAATATCAGTGTGAATGAGTAACAGGAAAAAACATTTATGGTTATTACGGAGTATAATATTATGTCACATAATGTTATAATAACACTATTTAATCGAAACCCGATGTAGCATTTGGTTAAAAATATGTTTTGTTTATTTCAACTTTTTTTCTTTTTTCTTCTATCGTCTACATTCACAATTTGCCGAATGGGCAGATATCACTGCTTTTCGGGAATGATATTTTGACACATGGAAATTTAATGCGCTTTATATTACTTTTACGTATATACTGACATGGGCTCTGGTACATATATATATACATTATTATATTGCAACAGTCTGTGGTTTTGTATTTGTTGTTGACTCTGCTCGGGCCACAAATCATCCTTATTTTTACCCTTCAAAATTGAATTCTGATTTATTGGGTATCCACCTCAGCGCCCGCCACCCGATTTACCAAATCTCTTTTAGCTATATGATGCGTTTTACTAGGATCTCCTCTTCCCTTTATCGCACAAATATAAGTAAATTTATTTTTAAAAAAAAATACTAATAAAATATCATATTTGTCACAACAGATTATATGTATAAATAATCAGCTAAAAGAATTGATTAAGATTGATTTATTTCACACAATTAGTTCGGTGGTGTAGCTATTCGTCACTGACACTACAGGCTGTCATTCACGCGATGTTCGACGAAATGTGTAAAGAATTACACTAGGGGCTGTGCAGTAGATAATGAAGAATCATGTGCAACTTCAGTGTGCGTTCATTATTACCACTTCACACGGGATCGATCACTCGAATAGGTCTGTCATTACGTGACGACTAGTCTAATTAATGGTTTTTGCTCGCAATAAAAAAAAAAGAAATAGTGTAGTTAGTCTAGAATAGAAAAATTGCATTACAAATGGAAAGCATTAATTCACTAATATAATCTTGATGATGTGAGTTAGACGTTATTATTAGTTGGATATCAACTATCGGGTAGGTACCAATTATTCCAGATTCCGAGATTCATTTTTAAATTTAAAAATATATGCGTTAATAAAACATTAAATGCATTTTTTCTGTATTCATATAAAACTTTGAAATATATATTATATATATTTTTCAAATTCAAATTTTTAACTCTAAAATAATGTATTTTAAATAATGTTACTGGCATAAAAATGTATGATTCAGAAGATGTCCGCGTACTATTTATTCTCTCTGGTCCATGCACGATATAGAAAAAACGCATTTATGCAAAATCATTAGTTTTTTTTTGTTTTTTAGTAATCTTAGGATAAAATCACCTATTACAAAAATTATAAAGAATACCTAATATCTTTGAAGGTTTGATTTATCGATTTGTCTAAATATTGTGTCAAAACAATTTAGACATAGTTTATTTTTATTTTGAAAGTTAAATACAAAATCAAATAACAATAAAATACAAAACCGATATCATACCCTAAAAAATATTTTACTCCATAATTTTAGTAATATGTGATTTAACTCTTAGACTACTCAAAAATCATAAAAAACGATTTTAAGTGAACGTTTATTATCAATGTTGTGAGTGGGTCTGAGAGACAAAACAAATATTGGGCTGACATCTTCTAAAAATTTCTATCAATTCACATTTTTAGCAAGTTTAAAGCATGACATTTGAACTAATTCTAAAACTATATTGAATTCTGGAATAAACATGGTTAAAAATTCAAAATTGTTATATACCATTAAATACGATATATAATTAGATCGGTTCATATATTGTTACTCAATAATTAAGGTTGACCAAAGTGATTCATTACATTACATTAAAAGTAATCAATTACATGTTATTACTTATAAGAACATCTTAATAATGCATTATATTATATAATATATAAATAAGTTGAGGTTAAATAAGTTTAAAGGGAACTTATTTTTGTTTAACACTTTAAAATAGTCGGAAAATGTATCAAACAAAACCAAATCAATCATTAACAATAAGTCCAGTGTGTTAAACTTATTATACTAATCCAAAACATAAAACAAAGAATATTAAAAATACTTGTGGCCATATAAAAATTAAAAGGTTGACAATGGTGTTAAAACTATAAATGTGACAAAATTAAAGCAATTTAAAATGTAAGAATTGTACCCATGTTTCATCAGTTTTTTTTTTTTAATTAAATTTTTTTTAATATCGAGTATTTTACATTAATTGTTAATGTATAGTTAACAAAATATAATATAGTAAAAAGGATTATTTTCAATAGATTCGAAAGTAACTGGAAATCAATATATTTTACTCCACACGTGGATCTTAAAATTTAAAACAAAAAAAATTTTGAAAACACCAATTCGATCCCACACTAATCAAAAAGAAAAATATAGAAAAAATACAATTTTTGCTTCATTAATTTTTAATTTATACATTTAGAGCACTAATTCTACTAAAACCATAATCACTTAAAACCTAAGTATACCATAAATCAATCCCTTCATTACTTAACAGAATTCTTATTTCAAAATGTATCAAAAACATGATCCAATATCCAAATTGAATAAAATGAAAGATATTAAAATTGTAAAAATTTAAATGCATACATTAGTTTTATACATAATATAGCATTAATGCATTATAGTAAGATACTTAAAAGTAAATTATAAATAATTCAGAACTTAGTATAGAAATCAATTTAAACTTTACACAAAACCCTATATATCCTTTATGTTAGAAATTTTTAACAGATCTTTCTGACTATTAAATATGTTATGTACAATTTTTACAAACAATAAATTAAAACTAAATAAATGATATCATTTTTATTACCTCACAAATTTTCTCCAAGATTCTAAAAAATTCTTAGAAACACAAGGGTATGGAGAATTTTCTTGTGAAGGAACAGGTCTTTTTTTATTCCATAGCAAATCACTTAGTAATTCTTTTTCTGAAATAGCAGACTGCTTATGTAAATTTTTAGTAATTTCATCTTGATTATGCATATTCTATAATTTGAATCAATAGTAAATTAATTATAGGTCATAATACTATGTTTAAAGAATCTTTATACTCACTACGCATATATTACAAGGTTCTATGTCATTAGCAAATATTGGTGCTTTAGGAAAATATGAATGAAGTATACTTTTTACTACTTCTGGAACCAATCTCCTAGTATTATTCTCAATAGTCAAGTTTCCTGTTATCGACAAAAATAAATTACTCATTAGTCATTACTTATAAGCAAAAATATTGAATTATAAACCTACCATGTGAACATGTAATGTCTTCATTGAATCCCCATGACATGTACTCAGTATCATTTTTGTTATCAAAAGAATCGGAATCATCGTGCTTGTCTTTTTCTTCATGACTATTATCCTCAACATCATCTTCTTTGTGCTCATCGTCTGTTTTTGATTCACTTTCATTTGGAATTAAACGTTCAGATATATTCTTGGAATTGTCTTTTTTATTACTATCATATTTTTGCTCTTCATTAGCTAATTCATCATTAACTTTTTTGGCAATAACTGAAGACAATATATTCGTCATTTCTTCTAAGACTGATTCTAATTCCAACAAGGAATAATGAAAAGGTTTGAAATCATTGAGCTTTAGAATTTTAAAAATTGATATAGAATTGTTAACAAATAAATGAGCAAGTTTCCGACATCCATCAATAGATTCCAATGTAATACCTTCCATTTTAATAAAACGGCTTCGATCCTTTGACTTAAAAAATTTTTTGTCCTCATCAAAACTGCTAGATGGATCACATACTATTGACAACAGATCTGGATTAAGAGGCAGTACTGTGTTTGGAGGTATATCATGGTTATTAACAAAATATTCAAACAATTCCAAGTACATTCGTCGCCAACTTTTTAATGAATCTTTTCCTACCCAGTAACTTTTTTCTTTATTTTCATCACTAAAAAATAAAAATAACAAATTTATTACAAGGATAAATACAGATATTATTTTTTAAACATATAAGTCAAATTAAATTTGATTTAAGAGAATGTCAGCACACTATTTTTTTTCTCTCTCTGGCCCACACGCAACATATACAAAACGCATTAACGCAGAATCATTTTTTCCATGATTTTAAGTAATCTTAGAGTAAAATCACCCATTACAAAAAAAGAGAGGGAATGACATATTGATTTTATATTTTATTGTTATTTGACTTTCAAAATAAACAAAATAAAGTTGTAAATTTAAACGATGTTTAAATTGTTTTAAGAGGATATTTTGACAAATCGATATGTCATTCCCTCAAAAATATTGTTCTCTATCTTTTTTGTAATAGGTGTTTTTACTCTAAGATTACTTTAAATCATAGAAAAATGATTCTGCGTAAATGTGTTGTGTCTATGTTGCGTATGGACCAGAGAGAGAAAACAAATAGTGCGTTGGCATCTCCATAAGTATTTAATTTATAATAATGCACTATAATACCACCACAAAAATATTGAACTGAATGGTTAATGCTTTTTCAATACAATAAAAATATGTTTTTAACTTAAATTATGATTATAGTGTTTAAGCTACAGTGTTAAATTTTGCATATAATAAAATTATGAAAAAACCTTCAAAAATAAATAATAGTTTTTTTCAAATTTAAAGATTCAACGTCAATTTTCAACTATATCATTTCATATATTTTTATATTGATTGGTAAATTAGATGTATTGATACATATTTAGGCAGATTAAATAAATCTAATAATTAGATAATTATAATGAAAGTAATAATAAAATGTGGTAACAGTCAGGGCCAGTTAACTACTTACTTAAAATAAATACTGATTATGAGTGTTTGATCGTATTTTTATTTTTTAATGATTATGACAAATTTTAAATTAATATAAAATATAATATAATCAAAGTATCAAACCATACAAAAGCTACAGCTGTAATCAAATTAAACATTCTTTAACTCACTAGTCCACAATAAATAACCCATCTGGTGCTGCATACAGTCACTAAAAAATCAACTTGCCTTTCATGTATTGTAAATAATTAGACAAAATATATTGATTGAAAAAACATTTTACTATAGATAAATTAAGTTATTTACTATTTAGTTACGTTGTACAAATATAGATGAAATATATATCATGCAACTGTAATAAAATATATATCAAATATAGAACTAGATACTTAAAATAATTTGAATTTTTATATTGCTTTTAAAGACACTTCTAATTTTATTTTTAAAATGAAAATTTTAATTATAAATTTATATAAATATTATTTGATAAACATTTTATTTACATAGTAAACTATTTAGTATTTTCTATTTTAATAATAGAAAAATGCATTTCTTATTTAAATTTAATGATACTCACTCTGCATTATGATTTGGATTCCAACTATGTAAAACAGTGTTGATAGTTTTATTTTGCTCAGCAGTTAATGTTTTAGTGTATAATAAGGCACATTTATTTCTAACACATTTCCAACATAATGATGAATTTAATTTTAGCCTTGGACCTCCTTGATAAATACCATACAATTTATCTGCCTAAAAGTAAAAATTAATTACATCAAGTGATGTACATTTATGTATGTATTTTATGCTTATTCATACTTACTAATTCTGTCCCTATGTATTTGGCTTCATGCACTTTATCAGGATCTAGTAAATCATGTTTACATAATATTGCACAATTGCTTATTTCCTTGACATTCTGATTAGGCGTGATTTTAAACCAATAGTTAAGCCACTGTAATGAAATGGCTTCCTTATTTTTTTCTTTTATAGATACAGAGTTCATTTCAGTTATTAAATTCAACATTTGTTCAACAAATACTTTATCTTTGTCTTCTACATACTCTCGATTACTCTTAATATTTAATATTGTATTCTCAAAATTATTATTACGAGCCTCTACAAGGTGAATCAGTCTTGGTGACAACTCCCAATTAGACGATTCAGTTTTTAATTTTGTTATCATGGTATGATGCATATAAACCAACATATAAGCATTGTTTGTTTGTAACATACCTTTCTGAATCTTGGGAGCTTTAGTAACTTTTGAACCATTTAATTTAAATTCATCTTCTGTGCACAAATTTAGACCCTTACCCTTTAATTTTTCAACATTTTCATCATTCATTTTATACCATTCTTCAGCCGCGATGTCTTTGATATGGGCTGTAATAAAAAAAAAAATAATCTTTCTACTAAAATCTCACTATTATATGAGTTAATATTAAAAACTAACCAATATAATGACCAGAATATGCACTTGAACCTTTATGTATAAGAACTGCGCATAAATGGTACATATGATTTTCTTTTGATGATTCATCAGGATTAACAGGTAAATTTAAATACTGAGCCATGTCTAATGTTTGTGAAAATTGTATATATGTATTTAATTTTTTTTTCTGCATTGTTTGTCTAAAAAAATAATAAATTGTAAATTACATTACTATTTATAACAATAATATTGATTAGAAAACATACCTATCATAAACAAAACGCATTAGTTGAATATTTAGCACAGGAGGTAAAGTAGTTAAACATATTTTTCGTACAGCATCTTGTTTACAGTTACAATGGTCACAATAGTATTGATCATCTCCTGTTAGATGCTCTTCTTTTAAAAACTCTTGCAAACTTTCATTTAAGGTTTTATGGCCTTTAATATTTAAATCAAGTTCATAAAATGTTGATGGACGTGTAGATTTAGTTTTACATTTTAAACAGCTATATATAAAAAAAAGACATTTAAAATTTTATATAATAAATATTTATATTTACTGTTTTTATTTATTATACTTCTTATAGACATTATTTATTATTTAATGATAGTACGTACGTAGTTACATATTTGTATTCACCAAGAAAATTATCTCTAACCATATCTCTGACAGATACATCAGATTGTGTGCTAAACTTGTTTTCTAAAACTGATAGAAACAAATTTGAAAACTCCTGAAATTCAATACAATTTCATTTATTATCTAGCATCAATTAAAAAAAACTAAATATTGTCAGTAATTGGAAAAAAAAAAATACATGAGCATCCTGTTGGAGAGCAGTATTAATTCTTAAAGTTGTGATAAAGTCTTCAGGATCTACTGAACGTTGTTTACCAAATTGCATTAAAGCAAATACTAGTTGAAGATGACCAACACTAGTCTCTGGTACATACGAGTTTTCAATATAAAGAGACTTATTTTGACTTTCAGTTGA
>VUJU01000004.1:290445-357807 GCA_009835225.1 Aphis craccivora
AGCCAAAATTAAACATAAAATACTAACTTAAATAATAAAATGGATGTTTACCTGAAGTTAATGTTATGGAACCATAACTGTAAAAGACTATTGATATAACATGTTGCACCCAAGTTTTTTAAACCAACAAATTTATTATTTTGTCGCCGTTCAAGCTCTGGATCTTCATAGTCATTAACAGGAGTACGCACTTTATCTTGAAGCCAACGTTGTTCGCCAAGTCCAGATAGGCAGTATGGATTGTTTTTGCAATTACGACTAAAAACCAAAATATTACAATTAAATAGATAATTTTAACTAAACGTTTTTCTAGGTTATAAAATCCCATTTTTAAATTTAAACAAAGCAAGTCAGTATCATGTTATTTACAAAGTCCTTTCAGAAATGTTTAAATAGTTTTCATTTTCAATTAGTTTCTACTATATTATATTATATCAATTAAAAATATTTAAATTAAATACAATTTATCTAATAAAGGTATGAAAGTAGTGCATAAATACAGAACTATTATTACCTTCGCAAATAATTTGTAATAAAACAAGAATTGAAAACTGTGCATGTTTTACTAAAAAATACCTACTATAAATGGCTGAAGATTTCAAGGGGAATCAAGAATATAGATAAAATTAATGGCCATGATAAATATTAGTATGGGGACTATGGAACAAGTCTGATGAGACCAAGGGGATTTAACTCACCGGCACGACAGAGGTTTGCAGTTGGGCAGCCCGATGCGATATGCTTTAAGTACATGGTCGAATTCGATGTTGTTTGGGTGTATGTTTTCCGCCCATGCCCACTGACTCTTTCTCTCGTGATCTTTCTTCTTGGACATATCGTGCCACCCTCCACATACGACAAAGAAGCACGAAGACCTAAGGGCCTAAAACAGATCCGTCAACCTGTAGGTCTAATTTGATTTGGCAATTACAACGTCGATATGATAAGCGTCGTGAGCAAACCGTACCAAATCACTGCTGCTCAGTGGAAATTAAAAAACTTCACAATAATTATAATCTTCAACACTATACTCGAAGTTCGCGCGTCCGGTCAGATGATGGGATTAAAACTTCGACACCAACAATCGTTACTTTATTCTGTTTGTGCCAATAACCACTGTTGAGCACCGTTTCACATTCATACAACGACGGTAATAATTAGAGTTGTTTTACTGCTAATGTTGTTGTTGTTGTTGTTGTCATACAGCCGTTTGGTAACACATCGCGAGTTGACATATTTTTGTCGATCTAGTACAAACAAAAACCACCAACTACACTAGTAATATTACTGTAATACTGTAAAGCCGATAGATATTGGTTTTTCAGAAATATAATCAAACCGATATTTTTATTAATATCACACATAAATATACTTGGATATATATATATGCTTATGTATGTGTGTGTGGGTCGGTATATTTATTACAATAATATCATTATTCCATAGCTGTTATCTAGGGGTTCTCAACTTACGCGTACATTACGTATGGTTCGGGCAGGCACACATTCAGCGTTGCCAACCTTTTTTGCTTGTCGTACTATTTTAGCTTAAGGCACAGCTTTGAGCTTATTACAAGTTGGATTTTAGAACTTAGGACATTAGGAGTCAGGTACTCAGGTACTATGGACCTGTCTTATTGAAGTATCGAGTATACTAAGTATGGTGCTCGAGTATCCAACAAAAATTTATGGTACATGAATATTCTCCTACATAAACACGTAATATTTTATATTGCATACATCGCAGATGTTCGAACATAGCGCATACCTACACTCAGACAATCCGACCATTCAGTGCTTCAACTCTGATTAATCGGATTCGGTCGGACGCACAAATAATGAAATAAAAGACCATGAGAGGTATATCACACGGGAAATAGGAATGGAATGGATGGAGAGCTAGGAAACGGTGAAAAGAGTCTCTCACTGGAAATCAATTTACAATAATATCATGGTAGAAAATTATCTGTATATTTGTCGTTGGTAATACGTAATTCCAACTTTTTTATATTTTTTTAGCAATAGAGCAAAACTATCACTATAGAGCTATAATTAGTATAATTATAAAACTAGGTAGGTATTTATAATTTTCGACATTGGTTGTAGTAAGGTATATCGTTTCACGTTTGATAGGTATTATTCGGCAAGCCTCCGCCATGATAATTATCAAGAATATAAACCTAACCTAGTTAACCATGACTACCGCCAAAAAGAAAATCATCAACTTGAACGATTACAAAAACGAAAAATACTGCTATATAAAGTTAAATCAAATGTATTGTGACAAATAGTTAGTCAGTTTTCCGATTTTCAGGTTACTTTTTCTGCGGACATAATATCTGGTTGTATGGCAAACACAGATAGAATAGATAATTACACAAAAATAAGTTTCTAATTATAAAAATGTTAGGGTGGACTGATCCTTATGGAGTTGTAGGACAAGGACCCCATACAGTGAGGATTATCCGACTGAATTTTTGACCAAATATTTTTTCTCCACCATTTTGGAGAGAGTTATCTTGAGAGACTTGTAAGTCAAAATCATAATTATAGATAGGTAGTTAATAAAAAGGCCGGGTCCATTTTCCTCCAAAAAAATAAAAAATAATTGTTAACCATTTTTCTCAAAATTCCAATAAATAAATTAATAAAATAATAAAATAGTAAATAATATAACATTTTTTTATAATATAAAGTAAAATAATACGACGTTTGTTTACTCGATAGTCTTTCAATTTGTTTGGAGTATAAATGCTTCTAATTGAATAATAAATAAAAGTTTGAATTTGCTTCATAATATTGGGACACATAAATTAAATATGTTTGGCTATTATTTATAAAAATTATCTATTTTCTGTTCGTAAAAATGAAGATAATAATTTTCCTTCAATAAGTGGTGGAAATTTAGTATTTTCTGAAATGTATGTGTCTGTTCACATTTGGTTCTTGAACTAAACTAATTTTTCAAAACTACGATTGTGTCAGCCGTCAGGATAATATCTGCTCTATCTTTATAATACTGAACGGCGAACGCAACACTAGCCAAAATATTAGAGAAACAAATAACCTTTTTTTGGTCGAAAATGGACAGTGGAGGAAAACGGATACTTATATTTCGTTTTTGGAGGAAAATGGCTACGGACAATAAACTCTCCCTGTTATATAATTATAGGCAAAATTTACCCAGATCTTCTTAGATCAGAAATCTAGAAAGCATCCGAATCAACACGGTACAATAAACCTTAAAGGCTTAAAAGGTCAATGCGTCGTATCCTCGTGTTTAAAATTTACAAAAATATTTGGTTAGGACAGTATTAATATGTTTATACCAAACTTATTTCAAAATTAAAATAGTAGGTATATCATGTAATAACAATTCTAAATTGTACTTTTACCTTTAAATTTAGTAAAATGTAAATTCATTCTACATTAGGTATTAAAAATAACAAAGTAAAATTGTAAAACATAATATTTTTTTATGATAGTATGCGTTATAGTAAGACGGATAAAACATTTAAGAAACAAAACCATGCGAGTATACCTAAGTCAAGAAAAAGCTGAATGCTTGTCGTCAGCAGTGAAGTAACAAAAAAATTTGGGCCCCCAGCAAAAATAAAAAATGGGCCCCTAAAATATTGTTATACCAAATATAACCCTATGGCCTATAACGGCCCCCAAATTAACGTGGGCCCTCCACCAAAACGAGGGGGCCAGTGGGCCCTCAGTTACAACATTGGTAGTCAGTCGTACAGGTACTTAAGGTACTTACACCTACCTAAAAATCAGGTTAACTAACTCAGGTAGGTAGGTAGGTGTATTGTTTATTAGCTTAACAATAATATTATAAATCAAACAACGTAAATGGAGATCAAACTAAAGTAGACAACAAATATAATATTTAAAAAAACAAACCATTACCTGTTATTCATGAGTCATGACTAATGTTGGATTTTATTAACACTCGAAGTTCGGACTCGCCACCAAAAATTTCCCCCTGGAACTTTTCCACTGGCAGACTGTTTGCGGCAAAACCTTTTAACAACAGTGGTGAAAACTGAAAAGCATGGGGGTAGGTAAAGGAGGTGTTTTGGGTATTCAGACACGAACACCCACTGAAATTAAAGAAAAAACAATTTTAAAATAAATACCTAATGTGAATTAAATTTAATGTATATCATCTGGACCAAAACTCCTTCTGAAAATGTTTCTTACCTACGCCCATGCTGAAAAGGTTAACATTAAAACCTTCTCCAAAAATATATTATGTATAATGTATAACATTAATTTACACGGTTTAAGATATAATATCTTAAACCGTGTTAATTTATAACATTACAGTGATAATTATTTTATTACATATATATGTCTGAATGGCTGAACGGGTCTGATTACACATTGTACATTTTAAAACATTAATTCAATTCAGATCTATTTTATCAACTCAAACCTCTATTCAGGAATTTGCAACATTCATTTCCAGTTTTACTGATCTGTTTGTGGAATGTGGACAAATTCACAGCTACATTTGCTGAGGTCATCTCTAACAGTCTTAAGTCGTATAATGGAAACCCATATATTGATGGTTGCTTATAGTTTTAATTACATTTGTAAATGTACTTAAGTGGAAAGTATACCTAACCATTATGCTTAATTATCAGGTCACATAATAAGACAATTCGCTTTGTTGGTAATTACATATATTTGATAAGGTCCAAATTCAAAATTGGACTATTCATTTTTGTTACCAATATGATATTGGCAATATCACTTATGTGTAAGAAGAAATCGGTAGGTACTATTTACTATTTTTCCTACATAGTCACTACTCACTATTGCTATATTTGTTTCAAAATTAAAATTATACAATTATAAGAAAATCATTTTGTGAATTAAGCAGAGTAGAAGACACATTAATTAGGTAAGTATATTATACTACATACATATTACAGAGAAATCAACTCAACAGTCGGAGATCTAAAAATTATAATATACTTAAAATAAATATAATGACTGTGCTATCTAGCGGAGAAATTAAGCGACAAATCGAATGTTGAAAACTTCAAACCGACAGCGGTAAGAGGCGTTATAGTATTTTATCAACGAACACAATATCCGATTATCATAGTAACATAGTATCATACCAGACCAGTGGATACTGGATTCGTTTAAATCCAAACACCATTAGGTATTTCAAAAACTTTACTTTTGATACTTGATGGTTCAGATGCTTGATATTTTTTTGACGAAGTACAATTAATACTTATTATACAACCAGAACGACAGACTGATTGACACATGATAATTAAAGGGGTAGCGAAGGAGGCCGGCTATAGGGGCTACAGCCCCTAGGTGGGAAATGGCATTGTCAATGGAGGAATTCCATGTTAAACTTTTTGAAAGGTTAAATTAGTACAAATCACAATTGAGTTTGAGATCAGAACTGCTCTAAATACTGCTTAGGCACTGACTTCTGGGATTATGTAGTCTGTTTTAAAAGTTTTGGAGGCTAAATATTGGTTCGATACAAAATGACAAGCAGTGATGATTTGATGCATGCATAGTGAACTTAAATGACTTAATTAACTTTATTAACTTGAATGCATGCATAATTAAGGATGAAATCGTTCGGTGAACTATGAATAGTTATCACAATTTAAGATACTATCTTAAATTGTGATAGTTATCCATGTTCTAGGACCTAGATCGTCTAGACTAGATGGTACAATTGATAAACAGAAATCAAATAAAAATCCCTAAAATATAGTATTGTGTTAAAATACAACATTAACTTATATAATTTATAGTTATATAAATATAGAAAAATTAAAAACCAACAAAAATACTATGTACATTTTTAAAAATGTTTTTATATATAAATTAGTGTATAAATAATTAATAATATTATTATAAACTATAATACTTTATAATATTAAAATACATAACAGTGATATATTTGTTTTGTTTAATAAATATTAATAGATAAGCAGTTCATTGTAAAAAAAAAAAATTATGTTAATAATTACTGAATAAAATAATTATATTAAAAATGTTTGTTTAGTCTGTGATAAAATATCAGATAACCTTTTTAAATCATTTTGTAAACTAGTTGTTTCTTCTACATTTTTATTACTTCTATGAACAATTTGTAGCAAATTTAAATACTCTGCTTCACTGAAGTCGGCTCCTTTTTCAAGTATTTCTTCCAATATTTCCTATACATAAAAGTACAATTTTAGATTTAAAACTTTTCATTTTTTTATTATGTTTACCTTTGGAGTGCAAAGTAATAATTCATAATAATGAACTGTTTTTTCTAAAGTAACTTGTGATGCCCCTAACATTGCAGCTATATTGTATTTTAGCATTGTAATATCACGTATTATTTTTCTAATTGCAATTTCATCAACTGTCTCTATATTACGAGTATAGTTTACTAAACTCTTGGCCATTACTTCACCAAGTCCTTCAAAAATATATTGAGATTTACTATTTGAAATTGCATTCAACATGGCTTCGTGCAAAGATGATACAGATTGATTAAGATCCAACACTTTGGGTTCTGTCGTGTTTCCAATAGCCGATTCGAAACTAGGTAATAGATAGTAAATACTTTGAGCGCGTACCTAAAATTTCAAACAAATTTATATTTATGTACTATAAACAAAAAAAATGTAATTTAAAAGTCAGTTATTATAACTTCTGAGTTTGGTTATACTTTTTTAATGGAATTTTTTTTAATCAAGTACTTTTGTTGATCAATTTTCAAAAATGAAGTAGTAAAAATGATTCTAAAATTAGCATAAAAGCTATTTATTGTGTTCTTCTAAGAAGGATTATTATATATTTTTGGTATCCATATAAGTTGTGTATTTTATAAAGTGAATATGAAGTTAAAAAGAATAAAAAAATAATAGTAATTGGAGATTGATTGAAAATGTATTTGTTTTTTCTATAACAATGAATTGATATAAGTAATTTAAAATATTGGTCAAACTATCTTCTAGATCTGACATTAGAAGATTATTATTTGAGGGGTGATATTTACATCTAAAAGTTAATCATCAAAGCTAATATGTATCATATAATGGAAATTTAATCCATTTGACAGTTGGTACATGAACTTAAAGTAAAATATATAGATGAATAGATTTATGTAATATACATTTTAAAAATTATTATTAAAAAATGTATTACATAAAATCTGAGCCATACTCATAAGTTTATTTAGTTCACATACATTTTGGCAGATGATGAATCCATGGGGACTATATACACACTTACTTTATTGTTATACAGTATATACTATAGCAGGGATGGCAAATGAAAAGATTTTGAGGGCACGCAAAAAAATTAAAATATTTTTACTACATTTATTAATATATTATATAATATTTTTCATGGCACAATTGAAAAAAAAACAAAGGTAATTTTTGGCACGTGGTGTTCAAAAGGTTTGCCACCCCTGTAGTATAGCAATGTATAGTTAATACATTTAGTAAATATTTAATCACTTTTTTAAAACAACAAACTGATTATTTATATATATATATATAAAAGGATTATTAAATTACTTTCGACAATATATAATCAACAATAGAAGAAATATAGCAATAATAATTTTAACTGCAACCAAAGTTTCACAATTCTAATTAAATACAATGTGTAAAGCAGTATAATAATACTTACTTCTAAATAAAGGTACAAAAGAATATTATCTGAAATCTCTAGGAAATCTTTACCCAGTTGGTGTAAAGTTTCAACTAGTGACAATGGTAAATTATTATTGTCCGTTTTAGAAGTGTTCAATTTGGGGACTAAATAATGTTTTGATTCTGGATTTGAAATCTCATTTAATTTCTTTCCAAACCATTCCTATATGAAATAAAATATTATTATAAATTATAAAATAAAAATAATTTTAAACTGTCAACTATAAAGAAAAAAACTATAAACTTGCCATGCTTTCCAAAAGGTGGGCCAAACACCTAAGCTGATTTATATCTGAAACACTGGTTACTTTAAAATCATTTCCTTCTAAGTTCTCAAACAACTTATCAGCTTCTTGGGTATATCGTTTTAGTTCATCAACTGAACTTTTTTTTGACTTGTTTTCATATTCTCTTCTCACCCAATTATGAGATTGTCTAAAAATATTTATATTAGATTTAATGTTTCATTCATGTACAAAGCTGTAACTAAATTTCACTATGTTTATTTTATTACTTCTAATCGTTAAATTAAAATTGTATTTTTCATATTATTATATATTAGACAGATTATTTTATTCAAATTACATATTAATGAATTTTTATGAATTTACTATGCTGTTAGTGAATGTCTAATAATACATTTAACTTAATTGTGTATGAACAGCACATTCTTGTAAAGATACCTAAGTATTATAAAATGTTGAGATTTGTTATAAATTATTTTAAAAATACTTATAAATAATTTTTTTTTTTTTTTTTACATGCAAATGTATTGCTACTTTTAAATACAATTATTAAAAATTAAACTTTTAAGATAATTTATATTGTAATACATTTAAAATATTATGTACATTTTGATGTTTTAAAATAAGTATACATATTTTAATTTGTACTTTGTCGATTTTTAATACATAAGTGCAATCATACTATAAATTGTTATTTCATTAAATACACAGTCCTGTGCCTGGTAACTAACGTGATTTAAATATTATATTAACAACAGACAATATTTCTTACTTAAGGTAGTCAACTAAATCATGTTTTTGAATCCACAAATAACTAACTAGCTTGGTAGTATTATCACATGATTTAATATTGGAATTAAATAAGCTATCACAAGTTTCTTTATAGCTTCTACTAATGCTAACCATGATCATTAAAAAATGGGATGCATATTCTGGCATAGTTATGACCAACTTTTTTATTTGACATATATTATTCCATATGCTTACAGTACTCTAAAACAAAACGATTTTAAAATAACATTTTAATTAATTAAAATAACTATTTATTATATTTTTTACTGATAATAATGGTCTAGAAATTAATAACTCCTGAATTTGTTCTGGTGTAGTGATTGAATGCCAAGCATCAACTTGCTTGGTAATTGATTCAACTGTAGTTGCTACTTTACTGTGCTGACGATCAAGAAAAACTGTTCTAATGTATTCATTAAGCCATAAGCTTAAAGTACATGTACTCCTGAAAAAAATTATGTTTTAAATTTATAAATAACTGTATATAAAATTAGTATTCAATACACATAAGAGTAATTTTTTTTGTTATTTTAAATTGTCATAATTTCTAAGGCTCCCTTACATGTTTATTGATTGTTCAATTTGTTGTATAAACATTGTAAGTGGTTCATATATATAAATGATATTATCTGAACTTGACGTGCAAATCATTGTTTGTGTCTGTGTTATACTGGTAAAAGGTCTCTACAAAATACATATAATTATTATTAATTTTTAACTACCATAAATAATGAAAAAAAATACATAAATATAATTTAATAAGTCACATATTTGTTTGACAATATCCCCATTGGCCATCTCTTCAAAATACTAAATAAAATATTACAAACAAGTTTTTGGAATACATCCGTAAAAATAAATTATCATAAAGTATGTAACTTTATCTAATACAATATGATGTTATATGGATTTTACTTGATTACTTTTATCAACAGTCATTAAGATTTACTAATTTTATGTTACAGTTGACCAAAATGGTATAAGTCTTTAAATGTAAGTTATTTATGTAGTAAAACATATCTATGTTATTGAATTTAATATAATATATTTATTTTAATACATAGCTTATAGTGTGGCAACTTACAAAGATTATAATTACAATTGTAAAAACTGTTAATTTATAAATAGACAATTAAAATTTTTTTTAATAATTTAAATAATATCATAATAATATAAAACATAGATGTGTTTATTTTTAATCTGTTCTAAGAATCTCTCAAGTAGTTTTAAATATTATTTTAATAAGTATTGTTAAAAAAAACTTGAAAACATGGGTAAAGATAAGGAATTAAAACAAAAATGAAGCAATCTTAAAAAAATAATAATAAGTGGCTATAAGATATTACACATAAATAAATTAATTATTAAAGTAACTGATAGTTTACAAGTGTGTAATGTAGACATTTATCATTATTCATTATAATGTATTTTAATGGTAACTTTTATTTTAATATTATGAATTTTCAGTAATATAGCTTTTTTTACTATACCAATACTGCTTCAATTTCATAAGTATCAGTAAACAAAAATATATTATATGAGTAAATACTTACTTCTAATATATCAGAAGAACTTTCAAAAGCATTTGAAAACTTAAAAAGACATTGTTTTGGTCTAAAATATATAGAATTATAATTATAAAATATATTTATTTTAAAATGTAGTATATGCAATACATAAATAAATATTTACCTTTGAATTTTTTTCTTTGAGAAAAAAACATTCAGATCAATATTACTAAAAATTTGTGTAGGTTTTATAACTAAATCTGAATGACTATTTACATCCAAATAATTACTTAAGAACATTTGCACCTAAAAACATTACATTTTATTATAACTTAATGAAGTACAAATTAACATTCATGTATATATTATACATTATTATTTATTGAATATTAAATAATTGGTGAAGTACATTTTTATCTGGAAAATAAACCGAATAAATACTTATTGGAAATATAAAAGTTTCTAAACAGTTTACTTACAATAGACTCAATGTTTTCCCAGACATATTTAAGATCATATTTGTTGACATTGGCAAGTAGTTTTTGATCAACAATCTTATCTACACTGCACAAAAAGAGCTGATGTGCATCAACAACTGAATAAAATTGTAAAATGACTCCATTTACTAAAGTTACTAATTGTTCTCCAGAATTTTTTGATTGATTTGAAGTTGATATTTGTTTTGTAGTTTTTTCAACAATTTCAACTAATTGTGTTTGCATTGTAGATTTCAATTTCTTAAATTGAACATAATACATAGTCAAACGTTAATGAATATGAATCAAATATTTTCAATAAAATTATTAATACTTACTTCAATAGTATCATTTAACTTAAAAAGTATGGCAAGGCATTCAACAGCTATAGGGACAAATTTTTCAGTATCAAGCTCATTAATATCAGTCTCATTATTTTCATTTAAAATGTCTCTATAATCAATTAGAAACAAATAAATAAGTAAAAGTATGTTAAAATGAATTTAAATACTTGTGTATAGCAATTTGTGGGATATATTTGTATGATCTTCTTGTACTTTGTCCAAATGAAGAATTGTATCCATCTGACCCAGTACGACGAAATGATTTAGCAGATTGTGGTGAAATCACATAAATATGATTCATTAATTCGTCTAATAATCTATTGTATAGAGCCTAATAAATAAAAACAAAGCTATAAAATATTAAATGCATACATTGGTATCTCCGTATGGTTTTATCTTTATTTGCTATTAGTATAATAACCATACTATTAAATATAGTAGTAAATCTTATAATATATTATATTGGAACCTTAAATCATAAATGTTTGAAGATAACAATTATTTATGAAGGTTGAACTACACTGTTATACCTATTACAAGTTTTAATTGTATTTATTAATTTGTATTACTTGTTTTTTGTGTTTCAGTTCAATTCTTAATTCATTTAAAGCATCTATATTTTTCAAATCATTATTGCTTATTTGTAATGTATCCATCAACAATTTAGTACATTGTAGGTATTGATTTTTTGATTCTAACATGTTCAATTGAAAAGGTACTTCTTTAATTTGTTCACTAAATAAAATATATTATACAAAATACTTAATTATTAGGTATACACAATAATTAGTAATTTAAACATATTCCTTACATTTGAGTCAATTGTGTTAGCATGTGATGTTGTTCAATACTTTCAACATAAAACTTTCTTAGCTCATCTCGTTTACATCGTAATAGTGTTTTACATGCAAGAAGCTTCTGCTTAGCAGCTTGAACTCGTTCTCTTGATAAATTAATTTCACTAGAGACGGATGTAAATAAATGCATTACACGAGCAAGATTTTGATGTTCCATGGAAATTAATTCCTCTAATTTTTGATCACATCGCTTATATTCTCTTTCTAATGCAGTTTTTTCAATTTCACGATGTTCATTAGATTCAGTAGCAGACAATGCTCGAATCATGGTCATTAGTAATCCGCTCTATGAAATATATAACAAATAAGTAAGCATTATTTTAATTTATAATTTATACAAAGAAAAATGCAATCATGAAGTTATCCAAAAATTGTAATGAGTACATTTTTGAAGGGAACTATATAGTATAGATATACAAAAACAAATAGTCATTGAATTTACTAGTTTAAAATTAAATAATAAAACATATTTAGTTTTAGGTATATATTATGTCACATTGATAATTTAAGTGAAGTATGATACCATATTTTTAAAACTACTTTATTAACTATTATTGAATATAAAATATTATTAAAATGGTAAAAGAAATGTTAGTATAATACAACTAATTTATAAATTTAATTATATATTATAAGTGTAAGTGTATTCTATAAATTTATAGGCGAGTTAATTTGAATTATAAGTGCTTACAGTTTCCTTTGGAGTCTTAATGCCCCTCGGTGGTTTACTTGGTGGATTTGCCATGGTAAAGGTTAGCAAGAATTATTTTTAGGAAACTTGGTAAGTATTTTATTTTATTTTTTTAAAACTATAATATAATGACTAAAATGTTTTGTGCCTGATAATATTAAAAATTAAACGTGAAATCAAGTTTCAAAAATCAAATAATTGGCAAACATAATATTTATATGTCTTTATCAATTGTAATAAATAATAATCAACTGTATATTATTAAAAATAATTTTCTAAATTTTAATGTTTTAAAATAATAAATTCCCAGAGAAATTCGGTGATCACCGATCACCAATTATATTATTTTGATCACTATTATCTTTTCCACACGGGTTAAGTGATAAACACTTGTTTGAAAAATGATAAGGTCCCGATAAAGACTACAAATTTAAAAAAAAAAATGCTACCAACAGTTAATATCGAATTTACCGTATGCATAAAATCATACTTAATAATATTATGGCTATGCATAAAATCATGGCTAAATATATATTTATTTAATATATATTTAGCCATGCATAAAATGTACCTCAATGTACCTAACCCAGTCCATGACAAAGTATAATGATTAATCACTATAATATATACTATATTATAACTTATAAGCACGATTAAAGGTATAACTTTAATCGTGCTTACAAGTTATCTACTTAGTCATGAGGAACATCACAATATACGGAATGTCGGAATCCTTGCTCACTGATACTGTCAAGTTAACAATAATTTAAAACGTGTTTCACCAATAAATCAGCATTTAGTGAATCAACCACTCTCTTAACTGTTGCGTTGTTTTTCAAGTACCAGGAACACCACAATGTCGGAATCCTTGCTCCACTATCCAATCTTTTGCATTTACGTACTTATATCTTTTACATACCTACTTTATAGTACAATGATCATAATCTTAACCCGGACTTTGCTAATTTTAGTAATTACTAATTACTAATTTATTATACTTTAGTTTGAAGTTCGAAACATTCAAAGGTAGTAACTAAATCAACTCTAGGCCACGATACAAATAATTAAATTAGTTAAAGGCTACATATTAAATAACAATATTTATAGTACAGGATAGGTAGTCTAATTATTATTCTATATTCCACAGAACCTTGTAAAATATGGGTTATGGCCTATGACGAATTTAAGATCACTTGAACAGTAAAAGAAATGGCTTGGTTTAAATCTAATATCAATATATTATGTTGGAATTTAATTTATTCTTTGACTGCAGTAGCATAGTGATAAGTGATTTTAGAAAGCTTTATTATTTTAATTTAAAATCATCATGTGACTAATTTATTATTAGAGATGTAGTCGTAGTCGTTGCACTTAATATTCATTAGTTCATATTGTTTAGAAGTTTAGAACTATAATAAAATTTATTCAAGTAATCAATAAATGTTAGGTATAAATAACGGTCAAAAAGTCCGAAATGAAAAAAGTTGGACTAAAAGTCCGGGTTCATTTTTTGATTGCCGGTCAAAAAGTCCGAGTACATTTTTACTGTCGGACAAAAAGTCCGAAAATACAAAATAATAAAAATATTAAAATTGTTTTTTATATTTTAATACTTAGAAAAAATCCAGAAACCCAGAAAAAATTATTTAAATATTATATTTATAATTATATTTAAATAATATTTTTAAAAAAGGTTATACGTTTTAAAAAATCTAGTCTACAATAATAATTTGATATACATTACGTTTGCCTATACAATAATAATAATAATAATAATAATAATTTCATATACAATACGTTTCCCTTCCCTATGAAATGATTGTCGATGTCAAAAAAAAAAAAATACAATAATATAATAAAAGTAGGTACAATAACAATTACATTTTTAAAATAAATATTAATTATATATGAACTGACTATTTAATATATTATTACATTTATATAATACATAGACATTATAGACAATTTTATATTTTCGGACTTTTGTCCGACAGTAAAAATGTACTCGGACTTTTTGACCGGCAATCAAAAAATGAACCCGGACTTTTAGTCCAACTTTTTTCATTCCGGACTTTTTGTCCCCGGACTTTTCGTCCGGGATTCAAATAAATGATACTATTTTTATAAACAATTAGTAATAAACTATGAATAGGTAACAAAAAACCGTTCAAAAAATATTTAATTTTGTACTCTAACCCTAAGATAATTTATAAATCAAAGTTGTATGGTTTTTTTTTTCAGTTACCATAATTGCATTGTAGTATATAATACATCATTGAAATTATACTGAAAATTGATCGTCTTGGTATAAGACAAATTCTCGACATTCTGTGTTATCATTATATTATTGTCAAGGAACCAATAAACAATTATACATTAAATAAAATACAAATAAAAATGCATGAATCATCAGAATATAATATTCAGCTCATAGTAAATACAAACAAATGCTACAATGACCACAATATAATTACTAAATTACTTAATTTATATCAAATCTAAATTTAAATTAACAAAATAAAAAAAATACTTGATAAACGCAACTCAGTCTTAAAATGTAATAATTATTATATTACTTTCTTTTGTTTGCAATAGATTCAGATTAACAGATTAGAATTTATATTTTGAGTTAATTATTTACTTAATATTATTACATGGTATATAGGTACATTTAGTTCCTACATTTTTAAAGATAAATATAAGATTATTGTTAGTTAAATAACAATAAAAAAACAGAACAGTAGTATCACATAGATTAAAATAACTTAACAATCTTTTTTTTTTTCTTAAGGAAAATTATGCCATTATTTAGTGGTCACATTTAAAGTATCAAAATCAACAAAATCATGAATAAATGTTTTCAACTCTGCAATAAATGAAAACGGATCAGGAGAATTAATCCGCTTGCTTTCAAATTCAGCCACAATTTGTTCAAGTTCTTTCTTTTTTGAGGCTTCAATTTCTAAATGAGCAATATGCTTGATAGACGACTGATCATTAAAATCATTAAATTTTTCTATTTCTGATTTGATATTTTGATAAAATTGGTTTATCTCCTTTTCAAATTTTATCTTGTTATTATTAACTAAAAAATTGTTTAAGTTAGTAAAAGAATTTTGTTTTTCCAAATTTACTTCATTTATTTTTGTTGAGATATTAATTGCATTAACTATATCACAATTTTTATTAGTATTATTGTTGAGTTTTTTTTTTTCTTACTTTGAAGTGACATACAACTATCATTTGATTTTTCTTTATCTTTACCTGTGCATAACTCGTTAATGTTGGTACTATTATTGATATTACATTCCTCCATATTTTCAGTTAAAGATTTTATGTCATTGGCTTTTAAAGTTCTTATTACATTATTGTCTATAATTTCAGTACTCTCATTTTCTTCATCACTTTTTATCGACTTGACACATCCAATTGACTCGTCATTTATTAACACTATATTGAAATTGAGTAAAAGTATTAAAATACTAAAAAAGAAATGGAATAGAAAATTAAACACTTACCATCAGTGTTATTTTTAAACGAGCTAGTAGTCAGTAGTTGATTTATGCGTTCAATTTCTTTTTTAGCTTTAAAGTAGTTTAAGGTTTCTTTGTCCATAACATCATGTATATATTTGTTAAATAATTGTTGAAATTGTTGAGTTAAAATTATAACTTCACTAAAATATTTTTCTTTATCAGTAAAATCTTCTTCAACTGGCAAATTAAGTTTCTTTTTTACACTAGTATACAAAGGTTTTAACCACGAAAAACAAGTATAACATAAATAAGCTCGAATAGATCTAATCAAGTTGTCATTAAATTCAAAATTTGTATATGAATCCAATGTTAAAGGTCCTAAAATAATAAATAGAATAAAAATTAAATCAAATGATTTATTATGATTATTATTATTTATTACCTTTTGGAAAAATCCACAATACCAATCTTGAGAGGATCTTATTAAATTTTGAATTGGAATCTGTATATAGAGTTTCATAGTTATATGCAAGTGCTAAACATTTTATTAAACGTTTTTGAGAATCTATAGTGAATAATCCAGTTGTTTGATACTGTAAGGCTATTAAACATAATTGTCCTGCTAAGAATACGGTGATCTATAAAATAAAATTGTTTTATAAGTATAACATTATTCTTACAATATGTCTATATGTTATATATATAAAAAAAAAAATCATAACTAAAAAATAATGTTACTATTACAAATACATAATTTATTTTACCATTGGCATCAAAAGTGAAGCATCAGAAATAAATTCAGACCCTACAATTTTTAGTAATTTGTCATAATAATCTGGTTTATACTCCACATTCTCTAAAATATAATTTAAAATTGAAGAATTTCCCTCATCTGATATAGCACAAATCCAATTTCTAAATATTTTATGAGTTACTTTGGGGTCTAACTCGAACATTGCTTCATGAACACTAGTCCACATGTTTAAATACTAAAAAAAAAAAATCAATTTAAAACTAAGAAATATAGGTATATATAACTTAACTATTTTATTATTTGTTTAATTATAGTTTTAAATACTTCTAATATTTAAAACACTAATTATTATAAGTATGCATGTACAGGATTATCATACTTCAGGATTTTTTCCATACACCCAGATTTCATACATTCTTTCAGATTTTACAAAGGTAAATAGAAAACAAGGTTATATAAGGTATCAGATCTTTGTGTTGAACTACAATAAATATATAAAACGTTATTTCTATTTCGTTCATTTCTTTTCTAAATATCACAAGATGTGATGACCTTTTATTATTGTTGATATAAAATAAACAATTAACATATAACTAAATATAGTTCTACTAATATTATTTTTATTAGTGTGTTCATTTGTTCACATGTAATATCTAGTCCCTAGTCCCCCAACCCCCCCCCCTTCAACCAAAACTTTAGAGTCAAAATTTGATTTAAAAACATTATGGTAACTCTATATATACATCTTAAGATAACATTTAATCAAAATTAGTTATAATTTTATAATGATTACATGAAAAATGTTTAAAACATTCACAATGCAAATTTATAAAAACAAGTTAAGGAAACAGTTACCTGCTACCGCTTCTAGAGTGTACTAGTTCAAACTCGAAATGTATTTGAATTTTTTTTTTTTTAAATTAATTTCAATAATAATTTACAGAAAAATTACTAATTGATGTAAAATTTACAGTATTTTCAACTATTTTGTATCTCTAATTAAAATTAAATTATTTAAAATAACATACATTAAGTTTAGGATGATTTTTTAAAAGTTCTTTAGCTTCATTCCACTTATGATGTCTAAAATATTCAGTTTTCAATAAATTAACAACCAAAGATTCTTCCATATCTTCATCTATATACCTAGCTAACTTTGCAGCTAATGACAATTCTTTAGTTTGTTTAACTTTTATAAGGCATGAAATAGCATTCCGTACATCACCTATACTCAGGTAACTAAAAAATAATTTAATAAATAGTATAAATAATTACAATAGTTAATATTAAATTCATTATGATATTCTAACCAGTGAGTAGCTTCCTTAGGATGTCCATGAAGAACATTGTATTCAGCCCACTTTTTAGTTATTTCCAATATGAGTTCATCATTTTGTTCACTTTGGCTTTTAACCACTGCCAGAGCTTCGCGAAACAAATTATTTTTTAGTAACAACATAGCAGCTTCATTAATTTTTTTTATAGCTACTAAATATGTTGATGCTTTAGTAACTTCTCCAACATCTTCTAGTTGTCCTGCATATACATCACACATTTTTGTCCATAATCTAAAAATAAATATATAAATTTAATATTGAAGTGTTTATACATCTGAAAATGTATGGCACATACTCATAACTAACACTTGGAGCAACAGCTATCATCCAATCGTTGATAGTTTTTGTTGCAATTGCATCTTTAAAATAACTTTCTAAGTTTTGACTCCATATATTTATATTGTTCATACAAGGAATCATTTGATTTGAAGATTTTTTTTGTAATGCACAGTCTACACAAATGTATTAATTAAAAATAAAGTTATTTTAATTTGTTATGAATAAAATGAACATAAGATTATCAAAGTAAAGTATATATCTGCAAAAATATATACAATTTTATTCTGATACTAAGTACTGTCTCATATGAGAATAACCTTAGGTGGCCATGGAAGCCCATTGGGGAGGGCAAGATAGGGCACTTGCCCCCCCCCCCCTGGACAAAAAATATTATGAACTTGTAGCTCAATAAATATTACCATATTATTATTATTATTATCTTTATTATCTTACATTTGAGAAATTTTTATTTTGACCCCCCCTAAAATGTTACCTATGGGCGCCCATAAAGGTGGCCATTGATTTTCCCCAAGTTCAGTCAGACCCCTTCATAAATATAATATAATATAATGTAATATGGCTTTTAAGCTATAGTTGCTGACAATTGGTCAAAAAATTGTTTTACCGTATTAATCTAATTTAAATCCAAGATAGGTAGTTGGAATCATGACTAAATAGATAGGTATGATCACATCTTTACTGATACGCACATTCCACTTCAGACCCAGTTTTTTACTTAGTTCTCGGCTTTTCATTGGTCGTATATTATTACCGGATATATGAAATTTGTTCACGAGAACAGAAGTAGGCGTGGTGCGCTGGATCAGACGAGAACACGTACCGATGTGATCATACCTATCTATTTTGTCATGGTTGGAATGATAATGTAACACAATCAAGAACAAATGTTATTTTTATAGGAGTCATAGTACACATTAAATATTAATACAGCAATGAGTGGATAGCATTGCAGAATCATACTTATTTATTTTACTATGATGAATTAACTTTTGTTTGATTTAATATTTAATAAATATGTCAAAATTAAATTTTCAAAAATTGTAACTTATTAACTTTTAACAACTTAAATAAAATAAATATATAAAATATAAGTTTAAGAACCAATTCCTAGATTTAATGATTAAACAAAAATCAATTCTAATTTACAACAAAATTTAAAAGTAAAATTTTATAAATGGTTTGATTTCAATTTCAAGAAAAGAAATTGTAGGTGCATATAATTTCAAGTATTATAATTTCTTGACTTACATTCATTCGCTAAAAACTTTTTTATTTCAGTAGTTGTACCGAAAAATGCCAAATAATTTATCTCTTCTTCTACAGATACATTGTTATTATACTTAGAATCAATGAATTTATCTACTGCTTTTTCTAAATGTTTTCCAATAAAAAGTTCATAACTTGATAAAGGAAACTGTTGAATTTTAGTTGAATGTTCTTTGCTTGATTCTGTACTTCCTATAAAGATCAATAAATATAAATTAAGTTATAATACATTCTATCAGAGATTCTCGAACATTTAAATATTTTATTATGTATACTCCAAATTTATATAGTTAATCAACCGTGTACACATAGAAAAAACTATTAAAAATTTCAAAATTGTAAATATAAATTTGATACCAAAAATATTATGATCATTTTTAAAGTATTTATATTTTAATTTCCTGTACTCTAATGTTGTCTACAAGACTACAACATACCATTAGTACATAAACCATTTAAGAACCTCTGAAATAAGTTAATTGATAATAGAATATAAAGACAAATAAAAAAATAGCAACATATAACATTTATAATTAAATTAATAAAATATAATATCCAACATAAAAGTAAATAATGACTGAATTGTCATAAAAGTATTAAAAATTGAGATAAATGAAAGTAAATAAAATCTAGAAAAGTATAGAATATGTTTTTTAAAGTCTTATGACTTCATTTTAAATGAGAAAACCTAGATTGCCAACAGGTTTTTATTTGGTGTGGAGTACATCTCAGCATGTAAAATTCTGTGTTGCTAGACAATGATAACAAATCATAAAAGTTTGTAAGATATTGTACCACTGTATTCAGAAAAATTTTGCCTACAAAAAAATGCACAGAAAATGGTTATTTTCTTTTTAAATGCAATACAAGTTTAGATTAATTACAAGGTCATATCCAACATTAATTTTTGTATAAAAGAGATCAGATTATTTTGTTACCTAACATAGAATTAAATAAGATTCAAGACATCTCAGATATTATTCAGAAAATTACATAAAACACTGATAAAAGCATTAAAATGTATATTATTAAGTAAGACATATAAAAAATAAATAAATAAATACCAGTTGTAGAATTGTCAGTAACTTTTGTAACAATTTTTTCTTTAACGATATTAGGAGTATCTTGATTTTCTAAAACATTAAAATTATTGTAAATCTGATGACTCAACAATAAGCAATAATAAATATTTATTGTCATTTGTTTTACTTTTAAACTCTGTTGTATAATTGTGTAAATCTTTTGACAGTCGCCATGAATGAATAGAGTGATCAGCAGAACCAGTGAATACTATATCAGCATCACATGGTGAGAATATACCACACAATACAGTACATAAATGTTTTGAATAAACTCCAATAAGTGTACATTTTTCTACATTCCATACCTGAAATGACAAATAAAAATAATACTAAAGATACCTATCAACATTTTTAATTTTAAAAAACCAAATATTAAATTTAGTGTGATATTTGCAGTAAATATATTTTATAACAATATAATATAGTGTATTATATATATTTTTTTATATAATAAAAACAGAATAACTAAAACATTAATTTTAAATTTTAAAAACAATTATTTGTATGAAAAAAATCATCTTTTCATATAATTGCAAAACGGATGAATAGTATTTACTAATAAGAATATTTACTCAACATAATATTGTTCAATTATTATTAACTATTATATTTATTATTATCTATTGTGGTTTTAAACATTTGTTTGTGAAATAATTTCAATATTTTACTCTAACATGTCTTTGCATGTTTTTGTTTCAATAAAAATATGTCATGAATCATGATTACCTATAGCAGTTAACTTTATATATTTTTTATATTTTGAAATGCATGCAATCTCAAGGTTTAATCTATTTAGTAAGTAATGCCATAAAATACGTTACAAAATATTGAAAAATTATCAGAACTATTGAAATTATCATACAATATAGAATTACAAACTCGTCAATAATATTAATTATTAATAGTAATGATATAGACATTAGACCCATGTACAAGTGTTAAATCATTAAAATATTATATTTTATTAGACATTCAAATTTTAAAATTACCTATATCAAATTCTCTTAAAAATGTTTACACTGATACTCAGTAATGATGGATAATTTAGCTAATCTAAATAAAAAAATAAACATACTTTTGCAGTGAAGTCATTTGAACAACTCAAAAGTGTTAAATTATGATGAGGACTCCATGCTAACTCATTGATTTTTTCTTTATGTCCTTTAAATTCAACAACTAATGAAGGTTCACAATCTAAAAAAAATTAAATAAAATAATAAATAGTTTAAATTTGAATTGTGAATAAATAAGGTACCTTCATTAAATTGATGGACTCTAATGCAGTGTGAACTTGATGCAAAATAATTTTTATACTTAGACTCTTCACTATAGTCAGAAGTTACATGCGTTGGATGCCAAACAATACACTCAACAGATTGATCATGACCACTCACTACATATTTAAGTTTTAATGTGTTTCCATCTAATAAATAAATGCTCCTATAAAAAAAAAAGTAAAAAACAAACTGGTAAAAAATGTACTTTAATTAAATAAAAATACCCATTGGAATTTCCAATTGCAACAACGTCATAATTTGGCTTCCAAGCCATTTCAATACGCTTGACAGGTGTCGATAGTTTATCTTCAATTTCATTAAATTGAGTAAATTCTTTTATATTAAATGGGTCTAAAAAATAAGATGCATGATAGATTATTTAAGTTTGAAATATTTACTAATATATTATATATATATATAAACATAAATAATTTTATTAAACAAGGAGGACATCACGCATCCACAAATTGCGAGTAAAGAACTATAAAACAAGTTGTATTAGAAAAACTGTAATAATACACAATACAAAAATAATACTTATTGTGTTGTATCGTTTCTATTTAATATCATTGATATAAAAATATATAACCAATAACCATGCTACTATATTGTAGGATTTGATTTTACTCATAATTCAGTAGATTACTGTAATGCAGCGTTTCTTAAACTGTGTTCCGCGGAACCCTAGGGTTCCGCGAAGATCATTTCAGGGTTCCGCCAAACTAAAGTGCTTTTTATCAAAATGTTCAAAAATCTTACTAAAGATTAACGACTAGCAGGAAAAAATGTTTTACGCGTTACAACTGTTGAAGCAAAGTACAGAGTCTAACTATCGAGCAGTAATAGCTTATTGTTGAAAGTTTAATATAAGTAGCTAAAAATCTAAACAAACGTACGGGTTCCACGATTAAAGTGAATATAAAAAAGGGTTCCATGAATAAAAAAGTTTAGAAACGCTGCTATAATGAATAAATTATTGAGTATAAAAAATAAATTTTGAGTGGAAATAGTCTGTCAGTCGATTATCAGTAATAACATATAATATCATATAAACAATAAGTAAGCAATAAAATATAATTAATCCAAATGTTTTAGAAAAAGTCACTGTGTAATGTGTAAATATAATATACTAATATTAGGTAACGTTTCAAATCCTAAAGGAAAATATTTTTGTATTAAAAAAAAATAACTAAAATAGTTTTATTTTATTTAAGTATTTAATTTAATCCAAATTTAAATTTAAAATATGTATACAAAAATATTTTTAATTAGTATTTAAAAAAAATATTTAGCATTGTTTAATTGAATATATCAATCCCCTTAAAAATAAGGTTGTATGTATACAATCATATATGTTTTAGAATATATCAAATTTTATATTCATAATAGGTAGTATGCATTTTACTCTGATGGTTTTAACAATAGAGTAAATAGTTGACCCGTCATCAAATTATTTAAATTTAAAAGTAAAAATAGACCCCTTGTAGCTTTTCATATTTTTAAGACAAGTTTATTAGATAAGTTATGAGCAATTTTAAATTATAAATATTAAATATAGGCAACAATTATTGTGGATTGAGTTCTCTTGGCAAAAAAAAGTTCAAACTTAATTAGTTTCTCAAAACAACAAAATAATGATATATTATATTATATAAGCTTAATATTATTATTCATAATACAATTTACCTTTCCAAAGATTCATGTCATTATAAATTATAATTTGCCCACTACCAACTGCATAAAGAGCAAGTTTTGCATCATCAACTGTCTTTGTATTTGGAAACGGAGCCCAACACAACCGGTAAATTGGATTAGCAAGTACAGTTTTTAATAAATTAACATTATTTCTTTTTTTTGTTAAATTAAAAACTCCAACACGTCCATCACCCGTACCATATGCTAACAAACCTTCATCTTGTGGATGAAATGCTAACTAAAAAGAAATCATAAAATTACATTAAAAATTATAAATTAATTTGTTTAACTTACTGATAACACTTTTGAGTCCATGGATTGACTCAATGTAATCAGCTCTAATTGACGTTTATTAGACACGTTCCAATAATAGATTCTTCCATCACCAAGACCAAATGCAAAGCTTATTTTGATTAAAATATAAATACAAAATATATTATATTATAAAATAATATAAATAATATGTTTTTGCATACTTACTCAGCAGAATTAACTGGGGAAAGTGAAAAGCAATAAACAAAACCACCAAGTGTAGGTACTTCCAATGGTAATTCGAGAGTCTCTTCTCTAGTACTAAGTAAGCGAGTTCGGATTAATTTTCTACCCATACATGATGACCATAAATATGGTTTAACTAATTCCCTAATTTACAAGAAATATTATTGATTACATTAATTAAGATATTTATTTATTTATATAAATGCCAACAAATATATTTTAGTATTATACATACCGAGAACATGCTATAGAAAATATTATATCCTTGTGGGTATCACTTATTAAAGTCACTATTGGCTCAGATATCATATCTGGCTTAATTTCTACTTTAAGAATTTCTCCAAAACCAGTTGTAACAATAAGAATTGTTGGTTTTATCCATTTAACACAACTCCAAATTAAATTATTTTTATTCCTGAAAATATATTTAATATTCACAACATAATAATTATAATTAATACTGTCTCAAATATAAGTTATATTATATTATTTAATTATGTATAAAAAAATGCAGCAGTTAAATAAAGCAAGGGCAATTTAATTATAATACAATATATACTTGAAAGCAGTTTTCCTCAGTGGCCTCATAGGTATTGCTACTGTAGTTTCATTAAACATATCTAAGCCAGCACGACTTATACATAATCCAGTTCTATCACAGGCTATTGATGCTAGTAATAAAGGTTCAGTAGATTGATCAGAACTAAATGGACTATAAGGAACTGGACACCAAGCCACTGAATTTATATTTCGTTCATGGTAATGCAATTTATGTAATAATTTGCCATCACCTAAAAAATGTAAACTTTAGATTTCTAAACACTTTTTGAATAATGTATTCATACCAGTTAAGTCATAGACAAATAAATGACCATTTTTACATCCTATAGCAATTAAATTCTTTTTATGAGGGCAAGCAGCTAATGTTAAAGGTGTGGCTTTAACATCTAATGTATAATTACGCATTGTTAATGCTTGAATATCCCACTTGTGTAAGGTCCCAGCATCTGACAACGCTACAACGGTTAAACATCCATACAACCATGTAACATCCAGTAAAGTTATGTTCTTATTCTTTTTATTCTAAATAAGAAAAAATCATTTAACTATATACATAAACAATTCATTATACATTACAAAGAAGTGGAAAACCAAATTAATTTTAAAAATAATAATATAAACAAAGTACCTATAACTAAATTAATATCAAACATAATTAATTATACTTAAAAACGTTCATTTGAACAAATATATATATATATATTAAATAATATTTATTTTATTTAATCTGTATGACCCTGCTAGGTCGTTTTAAAACTAAAATATATAAATGTTATTTATTGAAACTACCCTTAGTTATACAATTATAGATATTGTTCACTGAAACATTAGGTAAAATTTAGTTTTAAGCTAAAACAAAACAAACTATTACTGTTTTAAAAAGATATTTTAGTTGCATGATATATTATATGAAAATTCAGTTTTTTTAAACATATATTTAACTAATTACTAATTAAATTATATTGAATATCAATAAAATAAAAATAATCTGATAGGCTAATACATTTTGCTGTTGAAACCTTAACTTTTAAATAAAAAATAAATAAAACTATAGGTAGAAAGTTAATTAAATTGTAAACTAAAGAAAACAACTTACCCCAAATGAATGTATGAGATCACAGACCATGCTTTTTACTTTCCAAATGTAAATATTAACTTCATCTATAGAAGCCAAATAATGAGCATTTTCAAAATAATCTGTTTTAGGAGAAAACGCAACTGCCCCAATACGACCACAAGCCATTTTTGTATTCAGTTTAAGACGATTATATTGTAAATCATAGACACTATTACCCTCCAAGCCATTAACTAATACAACAATAGATCTTGAACCATATGCAATTAAATTTCCAGAATCATCCATAGTCATGATATTAGATTTATACCAGTTCATTGACTGTGTAATCTCAAAAGTATTCATGATTCTAAAATAACAGAAAAAATATAGACAATTTATGTAAGTATATATGTATTTATTATATTAAAATATAAAAATGTGAAGGAGGTGGAATTGAATTAACCCATTTTTTCATTATTTTTCACTTTGTTCACAAATTAAGAATTTAAATACATTTAAAACGAAGTGAACTTAACAATAATTATTCAATAAATGTATTGTTAATTGTTATATCGTACGTATTTGTGCATATTAATACTATACTACGTATGTTGTAAAAATATAAAAGTAAACTAGACAATATTTACAAACCTTAAGTGAATGGCCAACCGATTTAACAAAAAAAAACCAATAATAAACGTTAAAACTTTATTATAGTGTTGTACTTTTTACAGTTTTATATAAAAGCAACGAACTTTTGGCGCACGTGATAATATTTAATAAATATAAATATAGTAAGACGACATGACTTCAATCCGATTGTAGTCTTATCGTTTAACAGAGTATCGTTAATTTTATTAAAAATATTGAGACCGTATTAAATTATAATAATTATAGCCAAGTCTAATTCTAAGTTACTCTAAGTCGTAGCTTACAAACAGAAATAATTAATAAATAACAATAATGATTAATCAACGATTATTATTTATTAACATTTAAAATTTTTACACGGAATATTATTTTATCATTATTTAATCTAACAATAATTTTAAACCGGGCAGTTGTTATGAATTTATGATAAGACTATGATCGTTATCAAAAAGGAGTGCAATGCCGCAAAGTGTTGCCAGTTTATTTTTATTTTACGAAAACTACACTGTTGCATGGACAATAAAAAAATATTTTTATGATGAATATACAATATTATACGACAATAATATTATATTATACTGTCTTGTTTATGTACAAATGGTGAAATGTTCTCAGTCATTTAAAATAGCATAAATTAATATAAAAATATTTTTCTATATAACTATGGAGGTGTGGACCGTCCACTGTGGTCGACAATCGTCTGGTACGAGTGCGAACTGTAGAGGACGAGGAGCGATCGAATCACTGAATGAAGCCAGCGAAGGACATCAAGGACAGCTGCAACACATGTATTAGATTGCAAGTGAGCAATAATTTGCAAGACGTCGCAACTCATTTTTCAGACTTTCAGTTTACTGGACCGTCGGTGACGGGGACAGCCTGTAGCAGTTGCGGCGAATGTCCGATTACGGTTGCCACAAGCACGGTAATTACCGGACGGAGCACGGTAATTTAGCGCCGGAAACGGCCAAGCGTTACGTTACCGCATCTGCCATTTGCGCCTGGCACCTTTTGTTCAGTGCGCCATTTTGCTCTCGTGTGACGCCTGTGTTGACGATTGTACGCCGTTTAAGGGGCTCGCCGCTCGTGCAACAGTGTGCCCCTCCGACAACCCGTCTAGATACCGCTTGCATTTCCGTTCCCGTGTCCGTCCGACGGTTTGCAGGACGCAGCAGCCGTTTCGCATTGACACGACGTGAGAGGTGAGTCGTTTCGAATCCACTTTCAGTGTTTTTAAGTAATCGTAAAGCCACGTACGGTAAATTACGACGTCGGTATCGTTCTTGATTTCCGTGTGTGTGTATGCAATTAGGCGTACACGCACTCACGCACGCACCCGTCAACGTACTTTTTTTTTTTTTTAGGCCTATCGTATAGGCAACGTACGTAGCTGCCGATGACGTGACACGGTCCAAGGCACCCGTGTCTGATATGTTGCGTTTCGATATACCGTGAAAATAATTTAAAAATCGTTATTGCCTAGCAGAAATTTGCATTGGCAGAGTTTTCGAATCCGGCTTTACGTATCGCGTAGGTACCTACCGTGTTTTGATCATTATTAATATTTTTAGTATTGTTTGATTGAACTTTTCGGCTTTGACTTGTCTGTAATAATTTGGGCGCGGTAGGTAGGTGACGAGTAAACAAGTCGACATGATATTTCTAGGCGTCGTGTTCATATTTAATGCTAACTTAAAGGATTCAACAGTTGAAACTATTTTCTATTTATAATAAATTACTTTATAAGTTAATAACTAATTCTCTATATGTAAGATAAAATATACAATTTGTGTCTTACACTTATTATCCAATAAGAAATGTAATGCAAAATACGTTTAATTCTAACTTTAGTGTTCATTACATCGATTTAAACAGTTATTATTTTTTATTATTACAAATAATTTGTCTAATCCATGTTGTAGTAAATTATATGAAATTAGAATAAAATTATTTTATTTTTTTAATCAAATATTACTTATATTTTTTATACCAAAATTGTTAACATATTAAGTCATAGTTCTTTTTCTGATGTTTTAAAGCAGTTAGATTAGTTGTAATTTAATAATTCAAATATTTACTTTTTATTCTCTATTAGATAGCCAAAATATGGAAACAGCAGCACCAAGAAAGCGTGGGCGTCCACGAACAGTTAAAGTGGAAAAACGCAGCCCAGAACCCGAAGATTTAGAAGCGATATTACAAAATATAAATGAAGACGATATTGAGGAATATGATTACATTCCAAATGGCGTTGCTGACTATGAAGTTATCAAAAATAAAAAAAATATTAACAATAATGAAGATGTGTATGACTTTGATGTAGAAAAGGAAGATGGCCCTGGCATAAGTAAATTCAAAAAAATGTTGCATTATAGAAGTTAATCTAAATAATTGCATTGATCATTATTTTTATTATGTTTAAAGTAAAAGCAGAAATAGTTCCTGAACCTGAACCACTGGAACACGCTTGTGATATATGTCCACGAACATTTAAAACCCTTCCCGGTTTAAAAAGACATAAAACATCACATGATCGCAAACCTCAAGAAACCACCACTGGTAATTTAAAAATATATATTTAAATATTTTATCAGTTTTTTAATAATATCTGTCTTAATAATTTTAGTTGTAAATGACGATTCAATGAAAAAAGAAATGAATAGCTGTGACTGTTGTGGTGAAGACTTAGCTACTGCTCATACGGTTTGAAAAGTATAAAAATGATTATTTCAAATGATTGTAAAAATAATTATTTTTCAGATTGGTGATTTTGAATGTTATGATTGTGGAAACTTTTTCAAATTAAAAGTTAATATGGAGCGCCATCAGTTAATGGTACATTGTTATGATGATGTTTTAAACTGTCCCACCTGTGACTTCAGTTGTACAGACAAAGAGACATTATCTCAACATTTGTACTCTCATGCTGGTAAATGATATATATATATTTTTTTAAATAATTAAATTAAAAATGTATTAATTGTTTTTAGGAACTTTAAAACCTTATTCATGTCCTGTTTGCTTTACATCATTTAGTAGGAAATACCATCTTGTACGTCATAATATGCAAACTGGTTGCGATGGTTCTGAAAAACCCAAATTTCCATGTCAAGTAAATTAAACTAATTTATGCATTGTGAATAATTTGACTTACAATAAATTGGTTCAAGGTTTGCGGAAAAGTTTTCAACAGAAAAGATAATCTAAGAGAACATTTACGTGCTCATGCTGGCCAAACTAAAAAGAAGCGTACTTATAATTGTGAATATTGTAATAAGGAATTTGTGGGGTCTGCATTATTAACAGTTCATAGAAGAAGTCATTTAGGTAAATTTAAATACTTTTTATAATTCTTAATATTATCTACATTTCTTATTTTCTGTATATGTTTATGCTAACATCAATACTGTAGGATTGCAATTAAAGGTAATTGTTTATCAGAGTGTGGTGTGTGACAAAGATATATTATTTGATGTGTGATAAATATTTTATTTTGTATATAGGTTACAGACCATATCAATGTGATTTATGTCCTAAACGTTTTCCATCCAGTGGAGCCATGAAAAAACATCGTAGAATTCATACTGGTGAACGTCCTTATGAATGTCAACAAGTGAGTATTTGATTATTTTCCATAAGATTAAAGATAGTATTCTTATTTTAAAATTGTTTTAGTGTTTTGCTAAATTTGCGGCTAAAGAAACTTTAAACCGCCATATCAAAACACATACTGCTCTTAAACCACACTCATGTGAATTCTGTGGGAAAACCTTCATACAAATTTCACAATTGCGTGCCCATTTATTCCATCATACAGGTATATAATTAAAAATTAGTCATAAAATTTGTAAGCTATAATTATTTTTAAAAAATGTTTAGGTGAAAATGGTTTTACATGTGAAATTTGTGGAAAATCCTTTAATCGTCGTTCTCGATTAACTCTGCATACAAGATATGTACACGAAGGAGCAGAACCATTTATGTGTACTGTATGTAACAAAGCTTTACTGCGAAAAGAAGATGTACAAAGACATCATATTGTTCATTCTGGGGTCAAAGCTCATGCGTGTCCTATTTGTGAAAAACGGTTTGCAATGAAGTCTTCATTAAAAATTCACTTATTAACACATACAAAAGAACCTCCACGAGCATGTGATGAATGTGGCCGTGCATTTATTCGTCAAGATTGTTTGTTACGTCATATGCGCTCTAAACATAGAGATATGTTGGCTGAGATAATGGCTGATGCTGAAAAGAAAAAACTGGAAGCTCAGCTATTGGGAGTAGTGAAAAAAGATAAAGATGACCAAAACATTTCTGGTGAAATTGACAATAGAGAAGACGATGATGAAAGTATTGATGAATTAGAAGATAATGGGTCAATCACAAGTGAAGAATCCAATCAAAGCAACACTTTGGCAGAATCACTAATGGAATTGCTAACCGTTTTAGTTGATGAGAGTACTCTTAAAGAATTTGGTTGGCCAGGAACAACAGTTGATCATTTAATTGAATCTGTGATAAAGTATGTTAATTTTTACTTATATTTTTTAAGTTAACATTCAGCAACCTATCTGATTCTAAATACTTACGAGGTCTAATTTTGTTTCATAGATGTTATCTATTTATGCAATGCTATTATAAGTATTTTTTTTTGTCATGTTTATGTCTTATGGTTATGTAGTGTAGATAATCTTTGATTTTTTTTTTTTTTTTTTGTCTGCATTAGTGAATATAACATTTTAAAATTATTGTAAAATATACTTAACTACTTAGTTCACTTTTAAATAGCGTGTTTATATTTATAATAAATGTTTTTTAGGAGATGTGGTCACACTCCTGTAGCAGCTGAAGATGCTTCTTACATGGCTAGACTTCGAGAGAATTCAAAACAATTATTTTCAATTATTATCGATGATTCAGCTATTCAAACACTACTCAGCAACCAAACAATTGAAGAAGTTATTGAACATGTGTTAAAATTAGCTAAAGCATAGTTTACAATTTAATCATATTCAAATTGTTTTTAATTTTCGTCCTTTTTCACTTGGTTGTTTTGACTTATTTTACTGAGGTACGACTATATTTTTATAATTGTTTAAATTTAAGTTAGAAAGATATAATTATTTTAATTTTATCAGTTTAACTTTAAGTAAATATTTTATTTTGTTAATGTTATAATATTAGCATAAAATATCAGTTTCCTGTTTTTTTTATTAATTATCAAGGGTCATAACATTAAGATTTATAATTAATATTTCTTATACCTACAATGCACCTTATTTTTTTAAACATAATTACTATTATATAATTATTATTTTTATTTTATTTTGGTATTTAAATTTATTTTACTTATTTTTAATTAAAATTACTATTTTAGTTATAATGATATTCTTGAAAAAAATAGGTGTATGGAATGGATTGAATTAAATAAATAATTATTATATAACTCATGTGTTACCTATATTTTTTGTTTAATGTTTGAAATGATATATTTATCATATGAAATCCTTATTGATCCATTATTATTGCATAAGTTTCATATAATGTTGCATTAAACCATAATCTACTACCTAGTGTATTTTATCCACATAAACATATTATGATATAATATATTATCTGTAACTATATTTTGATTATACATATTATGTATATTGGTTTTACAATATGATGTGTTTTTTCGGCCTGTCATTGCTTTTTGGGATAATTCAATTTTTTAAATAATAGGGATTGGTTTTAGTTGGTATCTTGGGAATCAAAATTCAAAAATATTAGTTTTTTTTTTATAATCGGGTAAAACAGAAAAACGAGAATTTTTCTTCAAGTCTAATTTTTGGCATAATTGATTATTTTTAAACTATTCATTGGTAGGAATGACAAATTATTATTATTATTTTTTTTTTTTTTTGTAAATAATGATTAAAAATATTATTTACTGTGTCAAAATTCTTGAAGATTGAATAGGTATTATAAAATCATACGTTATTATATTTATAATGAAAGGCATCATTGTAGGTACACAAAAAAGATTCCTTTTTTAATTATTGTAAGCCAAACTAATGGAAAATGTATTAAGTTTTCAATTCTAAGCTACTTATACGAGTTACGAAAATTTTTATGAATTATACCTACAAAATAATTTGCAAATAGGTAAGTACCTATTCATGATTTTGACGAATTTTTGTCAATTTTTGAACTTCAAATGCTAATAAAAAAAAAAAATTGTGCCTTTAAAGTCTTATAATTTTTGAATCACTATAAGACTAACTTATGAACAACTTTGTATTCAATTTTCAAGTACTTATTTTGACTCGTCCAAAAAATTTTTATCGATATTTATATATATAAAAAAAAAACAAAAACGAATATTTCAAATGCCCATAAATAGCTTTAAAATAAGCAAAATATTTTGAAAACTAAATTATGTAAAGAAAACGCCAATCTTAATAATTGGTGAAATTTTCAAGTATCTACGACTTATACTTTTTGAATTATAACAAATATTTAATTTCGTTTGAAGATAAATCATTAGGTATTGTTACACGACTTCGTAAAAATTTAAAACTCAAACTCACTTAAAATTTTTCCTATTGGGATGTTTCGAGCTTTCATTATAACTATTTAAAGGAAAATGTAGGAAAAACTTAAGAGTTTAATTTTTTAACCTTGGATATAAACACAAAAAAAAATTATGATTTTTCAATTACAAGATTTTCGTGATTTTGACATATATCGTAAAAATTTAATGCTTATAAAAAAAAATTGTGACTAACGATTTTTGATTTTTTTAACTACAAAAAGAAAAATCCATAAAAAACTTTGTATTAAATTTTCAAGGTATTTTTGGGCAGCTAAGATTTTTTTATTGACACTTCAAAAAACACTTTTGAAAAAAAATTAGAAAAGTTGCCTATATAAATAACTCAAAAAAAAAACAAAATATTTTGAAAATTTAACTGTTTATAGTCTTATAGATAACACTAATATAAACGTTTGGTGACAGTTTCAAGTATTTACAGTGATTAGTTTTTGAGTTACAACCATATAGAAAAATCGATTATTAGAAAACTGTTGGAGAAAATTTACTTTTGACCTCTTTAATGCACCGAGGATATTCACTTTTCCATCGCAAACCACCTCCGAAGTTTTAAATTGAAGCATTATTTCGACTAGTTATACTGCACACAGACACACAAAAATACTCACACATATAATTGTAAAATCAATACATTCATCACACCGTTCAGAATTTAAAAATTTCATTAAAATAATAGTTTCAAGTACTATATTTACAATTATTTTAGTAATTCTAAAGTAAAACATTCAGGTACCTACTTTATTAACTCTCAAATTACATTACAAGTAAAATAAATTAGTTTTATCTTTTTATTATTTTATTGAACCTTTTTATAACTATAGATAGGTACATTATATTCGTATGGACTATAGAAGCATTCAAGCATGATAAATATTAATGATTAATTCTTATAGGATTTTGTTAAAATATTAATTTTTAATTAAGTTATAACCCTATAGGCTGTATTCAATAAGTAGACTTTACATATTTTAGATTATTTATATACTATTCATATTTTTACGTTTGTAAGGGAGTTTTAATGCTGAGATGACACATTAATTAATCTCGAATGTAGCAGTTTTCATACTAGGTACCTACAAATATATATATATATATATTGCTATAGCAGTTATAATATTATTATGGATATAGTTCTTAAGGCAGTTAAGATATGTACATTGCCAACGTTACGTTGGTACTTTGTATTTATATATTTATTTATTTATGATGATAAAATTTGTTTACTAATTTAACTTTAATGTTTAATTTATCAATCTATTCTATTCAACACAATTTTGTTTAATCCAAAACCTGGAATTATAAAAATATTTATTTTTATACAAAACATTTTTATTTAAATACTTTATAATTCTGTCACAGTATACAAAACTGGTTGTTGAATTAAAAAAAATATATATATTTCCCTGACTCCTAAGTTACTTGACGAGCAATGTCTAAAAACAGCATATTACTTGATATAGTCCTTCTCAGAATATTTTTTTCATAAACAATTAATCATCATTGAATTTAAATTTAACACATCCATGACAGTGTACTAACTGACCCATTCGACGCCTATTATATAATATATATTGTATAGCAGAACAGACGTACTCGCCTATTTTTTTATATCATCTATTATAGATATGAGTATAATACTCATATCTATTATAGATATGAGTATAATACTCATGACAAAAAAATAACGATATTTTTTGGTACCTTATAAAGATTGAGTCGACTGTGTTTCTTTTCCGTGAAATTTCACGTTTTTAAATTTTTTTTATTATAAGTACAAATGATGAAATTTTAATGAAATAAGATTAAATAAATAAGGTACATTTCAGAGACTGAAAACTTAAGAAAAGGAGCCAACCAGTTATGGAACCTCGTTCAACTTCGTGCTGACATGATGAGAGGGTTGGTAATCTGCAGTTGTAGGTCTCGACAACAATTTCGTCTTATGCACCTTCTACAAAATAAATAGGAATAGTGACGTCGCGGATCGGACATTTATGATATTAGGGGGCTGCAATAGTTGTGGGAAATAAATTCTAGGCGTTCGTAGAATATGTCTTAAAAACGTTTTGTACTGTTGAGATAAAGAAATATTTACGAAGAGTATATTATATCATGAGACACATTCAGATATAGTAATTTGTAATTTTTTTATCTTGATTATTTGGTTAAATAATTACATTAAAATCTAGAGTAACAATTAGATTAAATTTGTTACCTATCAGAAGTCACTCTCAAAATAAAATACTAAAAGTAATAATATACATAAAATAATAATAATAATAAACATAAATCATTATAAAATCTATAATACATTCATTGCTCCGCTCTGAATTTAAAATATTTAATTCCTTCCTTTCTTCCACGTAACTCCGATAATTAATAATTGTATAATTATGGAATATTAAAATTTGAACATTATACATATATTTATTCTTCAAAGCATCAGCAGAAAGTTATGTTAGAAAAAACTATTATGAAATGTATGTTTCCTGTGTAATTTTACCGTAAGCAGATAGGTCGGTAAGTAGGTAGGTACCTTCAGGTACCTATCTATAATATTTATGTATAATTTTTTTTTTTTTTAAAGTTTCATGACACGATTTCAATAAAAAAAAAAATATGTCAAACCATCAATAATTAAATGGTTGGTTATAAATAATAAGTTGGTACTAAGCTTAATCACTTTAGTTTTATTCAACAATTACGTTGATAATAATAAAATGCTGTTAAATAACCAATTGAAGATTGATTTATATTACAGACATGCTGTGTACATTCCTACATTTATAAAAAATATCAAAGAGCTGAAGTGTTATAATAGTATACGAGCTGCAGATGTTAGGGTTAATTAAATTATAATTATTTCCGAAGAACCGTTTGAATTATAAAATTGATATTTAAAAAGATAAATACATAATATAATACACGATAATCGAAGCTAAAACCCTGATTAAATAAACAAAAAATAGTATAATTTAATCCATTAAATGTGATTGAAACGAAATACCATAATTACAGCATAACGCTGTACAGTGCGTTTTAATAAATATAGCTACCTTATTCATTGTTGTATTCGACGTTGATCTCTACGTTTGATCAGACGTACAACAATCCGTATAATATTATTATTTATTGCACACATTACTACGAACATATCCTACTGGAAGAAAAAATGGAGAAATTTTTAACTGTATCATTTGTGCTGTTCGCAGTTTTTATAATACCAGGTGAATATAAGTTTTATTTTGCCATAAGTAACAATGACGACATGTAAATTGTAACTTGTTCCTATACGCAATAAGATACGAAACAACTGTTTTTACACAATGCTTTTGTTATTGTTTAGAGAACTGATGTTAAATAAACGACAATAAGGACGTTTATAAGTGTTATGTTTATTTATCGTACAGTTTATTGTAAAATTATATTGGGCACATAGGAATTCTACATATATATATATATATATATATTTTTTTTTTATTTAAAATGTAATCAATAATTTATTATTCATTGATGAATGATGATTGATATGTTTAAACTTTTATATTTTGAAATATATATATACATGCAAGAATATTTTCTAAAATATAATATAATTTTGGGCAGTAGTTAAATGTGCCATCAGCATAAAGTGGAATAGAAGTACACAAACATTGTAAATTTGTTTTACAAGTTATGGCAACAATCTTAGTGTACGAAAACGAATCTTTCAAGTTTAAAAGTTTGGATTTCTGTTTTTCTTACTGCTAATTGTTGCACTGCTTCTTCAATAGACTTTGGGAGAACTGGTTGACGTTTTCTTCGTTGCCTATAAATGTGTCAATTAGATATATCGTTCATAGACACAACTTCTGATTCCGCAATTGCCCTTCGAATAAGTTTATTCTTATTATACTATCTTATACTTAGACAGTCGGGTCTTCAATTGCTTTCCTCTTAAGCACTACATCAATCTAAAAGTTTCTAATATATATATGAAAAAAAAAAAACTAAAATTAAAATCTAATATTCTAATAGTTTTTTCTGTGTTTTAGATTTGTTTAGGTACATAAATTATACATAATATTAATATAATATTATGGTTGGGATTTTATAGCTCTTAAAATTGCATAAATATGCGCTAAAAACATGCAAAAAAGGAAATCTTACATTAGAAATCGACAAAAAAGTCCCTACAAAATAAGCAGATAACAAAAATTAGAATCAAATACTCATTCGAAATCATCGTAATAGTATATTATACCTATAATCTATATAATATTATCGCTGTTATTGTACGGCGTTGTATAAGCGTAATCGGCCTATTTACTTAATCTACACAATTACAATTTACTTGATAATTCGATTGACAAAAATCTAAAACCACGTTTTGGTAACATATAATTTTATTAAATAACACCGATTTTGATTTAAAAAAAGGTAAAAATATCAAAAAAGTCCAAAAAAAGCACTAAAAATTAAAAAATCACAAAATATGCAAAAAAAAGCAAAATAAAATGTTTAATATTTTTAAGCATCTCACAAGAAATATGCAAATGTTATAAAATCTCCATCCTGATTATATTAAACTTACTTACAATTTTTCGATATCACTAGGTGTAAGAGAATCATGATTATGAGTACACGTGATTCTAATATAGTACTGGTCTATCGTCAGTTTTCACTGAAGCACAACACGTTTTTTTCGGGCATTTCCATATTATTTCAGCTGTGTTCAGTGTGTTACACTTCGTATATTTATAATCATGTACTATTATTGCTGAAGCACCTCTCTTCGATTGTATTATATGTAACGTAGTCGTTTTATAATTTCAAACGAATTATTTAAATTCAAAATTACCGTTAATATGACAGACTGTTGATGAAATAAAAAGCTAACCTAGCAAAACCAACAACTTGTAGATATTGTTGATTTTCGTATAAATCCACAACGATGGTTTCTAAACTTATAACATATTATAAGTTATCAGTTATTAATATTATCGTAACCCATTATCGCGGTGTATCATCCGTTCATGTCATGTCTTTATAACAGGTAGGTTATATTGTTAAAATGCGCTATGCGCAAACGACCAACCAAATTTTTTACCTGTAGTACTAATGATGCTCAAACGACAAACACCGGGATATGGATTGAAATATTAATTATTTTTGTACATAGGAAGTAGGTATACAAAGTGAGTAAATCATGGTAAATTTATTGGTAAATCAATGTTTTAAATCAATTTTGAATCACTGACGGTTAGAGATCAGGAACATTCTCAGTACTTACATTTAACAAAAACATCTTTTTTTCTTTCATTAAAAAATTATTATTGATGGATACCTATAATACTTCGATATTAATACCTCACTATTCTTAATTTTATAACGATTGATATAATTATTACTTTAATACTTTATTAAGAACACATTGCAAGTTAATTTTTAATTCACCCCGCATGTCGACATGTCATCTATTAAAAGGCATGCGATGGTGACATTTTTTGTTGGTGAGTATTAATAATATTATAATGTAGTCATACAATGCATTCGTTCCTAATATTAACCAAACTCTCAAATTGGCTATTATTTTTTTACGAGACCTTCAATATTAACAATGTTCTTATTTAATAAACTTGTATTACTATTATTTTTTTTTTAATTAGGCACCTATTTAAAAAATAACTTTTAATTCATGATAAGGAAAACAATTATTTTCATTATTTATAATTTAGTTTTAAGGGTTTTGGTTGAGACATGTGGTGAATCATATGTAATTAACTAACTAAAGTAAGTAGTTATGATAAAACTAAGTCCGCAGATGTATCGACGTGTTCGTGTATGACGTGCATATTTCCTGTACCACTATATTATACGCGTATATATACTACATATCTATCGATTCTATCTTCGTACTAACATATAACCATTTGTATTTATAAAAATTTTCAGAAATAAGCAGTGAAAATACCAAATGCCTTGAGTTTAAAGAACAATGTTTTGAAGATAAAGAATGCTGTTCTAGCAATTGTGTATTTACAGGCAATCCACGAAACAGTTATTGCATGGAAGCTAAAAATTCAACTTTAAGTGATCCAAAGGGTATTAATTAATAAATATCATAAAATACAAATATGCAAAAAAATAAAATTAATTTTTTTAATAATATTGCTTTTTTTTTTTATGACTTTTAGTTGAAGAAGGATTGTGTTCATATAATAAATCGTTCTACTCAGGTCAGAATAATGCAATTTACGAAAGGTTTGGAATCAGTGCATCCCACACTATACTACCAGTTTACACAAAAGTCCTATTAAAATACAACAATATGACCCTAGATGTCATAATAAACGGCGTTAAAAAAAAATCTAATGAATCTATTTTGGAGTTGTCTAGAGAGGCTGCAATCATGTTAGATATTACAAATGAAGGGACATTTCCTTGTTCCATAAGTGTATATGAACCCGAACCCAGTTATCTGTCTTTAAAAAAAATAATTACTGTTACGGCATCGTTTTTCTTAGTTGTATTACTCGTAATTAATTTTTTCTAAAATAGATACTAGAGTACAGATAAACTAAAGTTTACACGTTTATCTCATGCAATAAATGTTTCTATCATGATATTGAATTATTGTTGCATTAATTTTATTTTTAAATATCCAATTAATTTAAGCTATTAAAACTATTTGCAATAAGTCTATTATTATTTATTATGTCCACGTTCTACAATTGTAATTTGTAACTCTTTTCCCATGTACATCGTATAGAATTAAACTGTAAAATTAATGTATTTTATTTTGTAACAAAAAACTACACGAATTAACCACGGAAATCTTTTCACATCCATATTCATTGTCCATAAACCTCATATTATATTTCATAAAATAAATATTAAAATAGCAATTGAACATTCGTGTTCGATAATTGTCTAAACTCTTAGTATACAATCGTCAATCGTATATTCGTATGTAATATAACCTATTACTATTGACTTGTGGTGCGTAATGAATTTAGGATATTAATCATTGTAGGACTATTAAGCATGCATGTATAATTACAATATACGACTTACCAATTTTAATAGACAAGGAGTTTAGAGTTTAGACTGTTTATGGAGATATTTTTCCACACGAGTCACTAAGATATTAAACAGTTGACGTTTTTAATTCAAAGGCCATTTGAATACCTCTTCACGCATTCAATTATCTATGTATATTTTAATATTATATCATTAATTTTAAATATATTTACTATTATTTATAATCAATATCATTATTATAAAAATTAAAAGTAGAATATTTATGTATGATTTAAAAATAACTATCTGTAAATACTTTTACTTTTATTTTAAACTGCGTAGTTTATTAAAATTCAATCAAAACTAGGGGGGAGGGCTAATCTCTTGACATCTAAATTCATCAAGTTTTTGGGAAAAAAAACTTTGCTATGGGTTCAATGTGTTTAATAGGTATAGTTATAACAATTACACCTGTATAATTTATAAATATTTTAGATTTACGGTTAGGTACATCTTGATCAATGATTATTCCAGTTTTTGTAGAAACAGTCTTAACGTTGCATACCAATATTATAAGAAAATATTTATTTTTTTGTATTATCACTTAATCAGTAGCTAATAACATTTTGGAATGTTTGGCATCTACTATTTTAGTCGTATTTACCCTCAAAGGTGTCATAAATACTAAAATACGCCATTGACTTGATGGACAATATTTAATAGAATCCTGGCTACTTTCGCGATGTATTTAAATTAAACCTGTTGAACTTTGCTTGGTGTCAACGGATCTGCTGTACATACGAGTATTCGTTCAAAATGATTGCGGATGTTCTAAAAACTTCGTGAACACATAATTTATTACAAGTCTGAAATTATGAAGTGTGTGTCGAGCGAAAAACAAAATTAATTTTAATAATTATTGGGCTTGGTTCAATGGTGAACTTGTTATAAAAACTCAATACATACCTAGTATTTTTTTAAACTATACTGTTTTAATAATGTTATCCGATAAAATTATGATAATACAGTATGTAAACTTGACGATAGTAACAAAATTAAAAATACAAAGTGACAGGTGTAAAGGAAACATTCTCTAATATTAATCGAAAAATAAAATATGTAGCTAGATATAATATACAGAGAATTATTCGACTATACTCTGTCCAGCTAGAGAACGCGTCGCAGACCGACCAAAATCGGTTTTTCTGTGCATCCCCAAACGTCATCCTACCATAGGGAAACCGGTTTCGATAGCTGGAAGGAGCAGGAGGCTGGAGGATGCGCAGAATTGGCGCGTTCTTTCGCTGGACAGACTATATTATATAGTATTATTAATATTTAGACAATTTAAATTTAACCAAGAGGCTACAATAACAGCGGTCCACAAGGTAGGTGCTATATAATATTCTTCTGTAATTTGATCTCTCATATGGATAATATTGATTATGCAACGACTAATAATAGATAATCCTAAATCATGCGAATCAATAATAACTTGTATGTAATAAACTAATAACACTAAAATAGATACAGATATTACTTATTTAGTTTAGGTGAATCTGTGCGTGCAATTTGTTTAGTTATTTGTTATGATAAATATTAATTTATTAAGTAAGTATAGACCAGTGATTCTCAAACTTTTTATCTATACCACCTACATGTAAAAAAAAATTGCGGACGCCTCCCTAACATAAAAAAGTATATTGGTACATAAGTGCGTAACAAAAAATGAATTAAGCTTGTAACTTTCATTCTCTCCCCCGATAGCCCTATCGTCCACTTTTGGAAACGGTGGTATAGACTAAGTACATTCAAAGTACATTTATACTTGTTATAATGATAATAGTATGCTTGGTTTCAGTTAACCAAAAATAATTTACCTTTTTTTATAATCTAATAGGTAGCATTATTAGTGATACCGGGTTAGGGATAATAAATATCGTGAAATTATTTATTAGGTATCTGATGAATCTTAATTCCTAAACATCATCATAATGTGAAAAAATAATTTATTAGTTTGTTATTACATAGGTAAATCTTAGTATGCCGTCATAATCCACCATCCCAAATAGTGTAATACTGAAATCAGAATACCTAATTAATATTGTATTTATAAGAATATCTTAATAACTCTCTCTAACTCCTGTGTTATTTAAGACTTAATACTTAGCTAATTCAATAATTTGTAATTGCATTTATTATAAAATATATCTTATATTTTAAATTATGTTGTAGGTAAATTGTACATGTAATTATTGTAATTTAAAATCCATTCCAAGTAGGTATTTATATGATACATATTATCAATAAGAACAAAATATGCCTATTTTAAATTATGCTTTAAGAAATAAAATAAAATAATAATATTATACTTAAGTATACTGCAGTGTGTTCACAAATTTAAGGAATAACACTGATTTTTTTTTTTATAACAACTCCTATTTTGAATACCATATTTGGATAGGCCTACTTTTTAAATTAATTTTCTTATTCTGATGAAAATATAAATTATGGTTCTAAATTTAAAATTGAAGGCTAATTTTTAAAATTGTATCAATTTTTTTACTATTCTTAAAAATGCATAAAACCATTTATAATTGTTTATTATTAGTTACTTTTTGAATATTTTTACGTAACTTATTTTTGAATATATAATTTTATATATCCATATTATATTAGTCTTATTTATAATTATAACACATATAAAAAATAGATGGGCATGTTTTTGTGTGAAACCGCTTTCAGAAACTTATTTATTTATTAAATGCTGTTTCATAATTTTATTTAAATGAACTGGGTACACGGGGGGAGCAGACGGTTTGAATCATATTGTATACCAGTCTGCAGTGAAGTAAGTACTTACCACATTGTATGTCTTTGCTATTCTTGCTATCATATTATATAATTGGTGTAATAATAATTATGCATTTCCATAACGCATTTCCGTAATGCTTTTCGATTCTGTGTGAAAAAGCAGACATAAAATATCAAAAACAAAAAAAAAAATTTAAAAGCATTCAAAAAGTAACCAATGATAAATAATTATTAATGGTTTTATTTATTAAAATTGAAGTGGCTCCTATTCAGTCAATTTTGAATTTAGAACCATAATTTATTCATAAAAATTACTTTAAAAAAGTGCGCATATCCGAATATGGACATATGGTGTTCAAAATAGGTGTTGATATTAAAAAAAATTATCGATCATCATGCGTAGTTCGAAATGATAAAAATATTTAAATGCATCTTTAAATGTGTATTTATATACCATCAGCTTGTAAAAAAATCTATTTATTTCAATATAATCCAGTCGAGAAATGCAGTGTTCCTTAAACTGGTGAACACATTGTATAATTATTATGATCCGCGTGTGGCTGCGTCAATATATAAGCCAAAAAAAATATGCTTGATATTATTAACTAAAAATAGGTTTGTAATTTATTTCAATTTTTTAATTTTGTACATAGTTAGGTACATAACGATAAAACATTATATCAGATTAATTTATAAGCCGGTTTCACACGACGTAAACCGTTCGCGACATTCGCAATATAAATAAAACCGCCTAACATAATATGCTCAAAATTAGACACAATAAATTTTGAGCCTACGTTTGATTCGTATGAGACCGGCTTAAAAGATTGTGGATAGTGTTTATATTTAAAGGGAAAATCGATATAATAATGATTTTAATAATTTATTTATTATTTATCAATGTGTTTAATTCGTCATATTATTATAAAAATATGAATATTGCTGCTATATAAACTATAATAACTCCAATAGGTTTTAGAAGAGGATAATAATCAACATCGGAAGTCAGTATTTGCAATTTACAATCAAACAATCCTTCTTTTTCAATGCCCAACTCCTTAGCTGCTTCTCTTGATATGTCCAAAATTGAGTTATTATTATTTTTTATATTCTGATTGGTTATTTTGACAGTTATAATTTTTCCGTTATGCTCCACTTCGACCATTGAGTTGGTTGGTAATAACGGGTGCGATGCATATAATCCGAATGAATTAGACATATATTTATTAACTTTTTCGTCTGCCGGTTCATAGTATGAACAATTACCTTCTTGAACTTTTTGTCATAAAATAAAAAAAAAAAATTAGGCAAAGTTCAGCGAATTCAGATAAGTGATATTAATATCATCTTCAAATAATTACCTTTTTCTAATTCTGAGAATGAATAATCAAGTGCCAGACAAATTCTATTGCGTACATAGCCCGTCATATGGCATCTTCCAGAGCAGCAATCAGTGTGGTTTAAACACCCTTCAAAATTGTCAGCGCAAGTTAAACTCAAATTTTGTGAATCACAATATATACCTAAAAAATTCAACACAATTTTTTACACTATAGTGAAAAGAGTATTCATAATTTTAATTTATTTATTTTCTTAATGAAATGAAAACTATAATTTACCTAAAATAAATAGGTATATGACAGGATAAAACTCATTAATTTACACGAGAATAAAGACGCTAAGTCTTAAGTATAAACGTCAATATCTATATTATTCTGATGTATGCTGACAAGTAATGACATTTCAAAATAAAATACTTAGTAAATATTTTAGTTTAACATGACTCTTTATAGCAATAGTTCATAACCTTTTTTGATTCATTATGTCACTTTTAACCACTAGAATCAAACACTGTATAAACAGTGTTACTAAACGGTATAACATCAAAATAATAAACAATCTTAGCTGTATATTTAAAAATAATCCTATTATTAAAATAAAATAGTACAGTACATAGAAAAAACGTACAAAACGTTGATATTAATATGAATAAAATAATATGATTTTTTTTGCAAAAATGTATTTATTTAAATGTATTTTTCCTTTTCTCGTGTCACCCTTAAGGTGGGTATATGTCACCCTTAGATGACATGTCACGCCGGTTGAGAACTACTGCCTTATAGTATTAAACATAATAACACAATTTTTATTTACCTGATATAGTAAAGATTACGAACAACGCAATTGAAATAACTGAAGATTTTTTCATTTTCTTAAGTCAAATGAATGATACAATAAATATAAAAAATAATAATTGTCTTAGTTATTCATAAACGAAACAAAGTGATCGACGTCAAATTAAACAATGAACACAGAAACATAATGATGGTTTGTTATATTTTATATACTTCCAAAGTTAGATATAATAAATCGATTGAATTATATTATTATTAGTCGAATATTTAATTACTTAGTTTCTTTCAACTCTTATTGGTGTACATGTACTATATATTTACACAATATCATTAATAAATAATTTATTCTATAATTGGAATAATAATCTCTATATTTGTGAACCCAAATAACACCTTGTAATTTCTATGAATAACAACAACCCAGCAAGATTACGATTCTCAATAATTTGCAAACTTTTTGAAATAATAATTCATATTTGACTTACAAATTATACTTACAAAACACATAATATTTCGTTACCATTAATTCTGTTCTAAATCTATTAGGTAACTCAATTAATAAATGGCATCAAACTATTTAATTATACCAAACACACATAAATAAAAGTTAAGGTAATTATTCAAAATGTAAATTTTTATTTTTGACTTATAACTTGTTGAAATTATGATTAATGATTAATTACTATCATAATATAAATTATTAAACAAATTAACTATAGTCAATCATTTTTTTCAAAATATTATTTATAACGTAAACATAGTGGTCGAAGTGGAGGGGAGGATGCGGAGGGATGGCATCCCACAACTTATTATAATCTACATTTGTCATCCCTTCACTTATAGTCAGTGGCGTACAAACGGGGGGTTTCGGGTGCAAACCTCCCCCCAGGGCCAAAAAAAAAGTGATATTATTGATGAATTGTAATATATATATAGTTTCATAGTTATGTTCTGAACTTAAAGTCTATACAAATATTATAATATTTAAATAATTATATATAGATAAGTGTTTAAAAAGTTTTGTTAACAATACAGTTTTTATATTCCTAAATAGGTACTTATTTATTGTAGTGTAAAAGTAAACTGTAAATTGTTAAAAAACTTGTATAATAAAATATCTATTTACAGCAATTATTAATTATTCGTGTATACAGTCACATGCGTCATAATATTATACAGTATAGTTTTATTAGTTTACCTACTAATATTTATATGTATTTGATTGTTAGAAAAATGGGTAGATTTTAAAGAGAAGGTTTTTTTGTTAGTTATTTTTTTAAATCCCCCCCTCCCCCAAAGCAAGTTTGAATGTACGCCATGCATATAGACATACGTATAATATAGGCGTTATATTATAAACAATAGTATAAAAGTTGAGGCATCCCTCCGCTTATTTTGAGCCACTTCGATCACTGCGTAAACATCAAAATAATACCAAGTTAATAATAATAATAATAACGATTACACTATGTTAATATAAAATAAAACATATCATTGTTTTGAATTAATAATTACAAAATATTTGAGTACCTAATCTACAAGGCTGGGCAAGTTAATTTTTAAAAAAGATTTTTTTTTTAACTTGTTAAGTTAAGTTATTTAAAAATAAATAAGTTAAGTTAAGTTAAAAGTTACTCATATTAATTTCGTTAACTCGTTAAGTTAAACTTTAACTTTGAAAAAAAAGTAACTTAATTTAGTATAAAGTTAAAATATTCTAATATGTAAAATAAAAAATTCCAGACAGATATAATGTATATTAGGTAGTTTTTCTTTATGCTCAAGAAAATTACTGGGGAAATTTAAAATGATACATCAAAGTATTAACTAGCTATTAAAAAACCAACTTGTTTAAATATATCATTCAAAAGTTTGCATTATTCTTTGGACTAAAATTAACGTAATTTAAGTATTTTTGAATAAAATTAACTTGAAGTTAACACGTTAATCTTAAAAAAGTAACTTATTAAGTTGAAAGTTAATTTAAAAAAAAAATAAGGAGTTTATTAACTTAATTAAAATTAAGTTAACGTTTTAACTTAATTTTAACTTTTAATTAGTTAATGCCCAGCCTTGCTCATCTATACTCATAAATCGAAATAATAAGTATTTTGGTATTGACATATTGTTGTTGGTATACCTACTATTTAATATAATTTATTGTTTATATATTTTCATATTTTTAGACCATTAATTTATTGATTGTTCTTTAATTAGGTAATGAATTCTTTTAAATCTTGAATAGAACAATAAATTTATTGATTTTATTATGATGTGGTTTTTTTAGTGTTTGTATACATAATTACACAATAAGTAGTTGAATAAATACTTCAATTATAACTTAAAAGGTGATTTCACTTGGACGGAGTGGATAAAAAAAACATTAAAAAAAATAATCATGGGAAACAAAATATACAAAAATTACTTAAATTTTTGATTCTTTGTCATAAAAATTGAATATTTTAAACATTTTTTACTTAAAATTGTTGTATAAAATACCTATTCAATTTTGATAACTAAGGATTAAAAATGTATTATTTTATTCTTTAAAAGCATTTCATACTGGAACGTCTAGAATTTCAAAAGCATGATTATTATTTATTTCTTATTTGTATTTAATATATAATATATTCTGATAATGTGTGTTTGGAAATATTTTATCGGTCAATATTTTAACAGTACGTATCTCATAAAACATAATAATATAAAATTTATCTGACTAACTTCTAGAAATAAGTAACATTTAATATAAAATTTATTATCAACAAATATTTTCCAATTTATTGCTGTGTGGAGTTAGTAGTAGTACAACATAGTACAACATAGCTATACCCGCTTGTCAACCTTTTTTGTATTTAATATAATTGAAGTATCATATTTATACAAATACATTGATAATATGTAAGTTAATCTCATTGGCAAAGGTTGCCGAGGGATATTTTAAATTAAATAATACAATTTATGGTACCTATTATTTTATTATAATTTTATATTGAGAAAAAAAGTTTGTGATTAAAAACTAATATTATTGAAGTAATGTCAAGGTTAGGTAATGTCAGTATTAAATTAAAATTAAATAATGTAATATTTTTTATTTGCTATTTTATTAGGATGACAAATTAATTTTTATATAGACACTAACGGATCAACATCCAACACAATTGAAACTCTGTTAGCTATTCATATTTATTTGCTAACATATTTTTTCATAGATTTCCAAAATAAATATACCTATTTATCAATACTTTATGTTATGAAAATTATAGACATTTAATTGAAATAATTGAATCATAATAATATGATACATTAAATTATTATATATTATGATTTTTAATTGAAAATTAATTGATTTCATCATATTTGTTATTTATCTTTTTGTATCGTTATAATTGCAATTGATTCTGACTAAGTATACACTTATTAATGTACACTAATATTGATTGTAAAAATTAAAAAATACATTTTCTACAGTGATCTTATAATCACTAATCAATTAGTTATCTTTTTCAATGAATTTTTAATTGTTCTACTTTTAGCTTTTGATCTTATTGTTACTGAATTTTTGTGTGATTAAAAATTCGTTATAGAGAAATTTGTAAAATAGTAATATAATAATCAAATAATATACAATGTATACTTAATAAGTATTTTTACGGAAATATTATAAGTTAAATTAAAAAAAAAAAAAAAAAACAATTGCGAAACGTTTTCAATCAATATAATTTAACATTAAGTAGTAAATGAATGTTCCAACATTAAATTGACCGTTGAAATGTTGACCATTTAAATATAATCTCAATATTGGTGTCTATTGTTCTACTATATTTAATATATCTACAGATATTTTATCAACGGTCTAATGTTAAACGTTAATATTTACTTTTCAAAATTAAAAACCTTTACTCAACTTAACAACAAAACTATAGCCTAGGTACACTGAAGTTTTTTTACAACAAATAAAATAGAAATAGTCAACTTAGCTGTTTTGTAGCACGTTAGTATTATGGTATGATTCCATTCCAAGTATGATTCATGAAATAATAAGATCAAAAAATAATTTTACCTTTATATATTAGGATCAACCTAATATACATACATATTTTCAAAATATTCAACATTGTATTGATATTATAATATTCTTATATTTATATAAATAAAAGTTAAATGCTGTTTGTTAAGAACCGTATCATTTGAGAACGGCTGTACCGATTTGGCTCATTTTTCGTTTTTTGTAGGTATCCTAAATAGTTTAAATAAGGTTAATTGGAAAAAACTGATAACAGTATATTATATTATATCTTCAGAGTTTAGAATAGAATAAATCCACCAGTTGCTAGGGCAATCATTCAAAAAATCTTATTACGGAAAAATGGCTGTATACAGATTTTTCTATTTTTTTTTTTATGTTATCGTAATTATATAATGGTGTATGTAACGAACAATAGGGGAAACCAAGGTACTGTAACTTTAAAAAATTAAAAATTTTGATCTATAATGTTATATAAAATTTTGAGTGATTTAATGATTTTAAGTTTGATGCCGATTACACCATTAGATGTACATTCTAAATCAATACATTTTCTTGTTAAGTTCAGATGATACATTAATATATTTACAATGGATATCTTTCAGTGCCAGAGAAATTCAGGAAGAAAATTTCATCATTTCCTAATTATTAATTTTTTTTTAAATATTTCGATTTTTTGAATTTTTTTTTTTTATGAATTTAATTTTGAATAAAAGTATGTAATTTGCTAGCCAGTTGATTGATAATTTAATACAAATTTCTTAAAAAATTATTAGTTCCTCAACTAAAAAATGTATAGTCACAAATTTTTGACAACAGTTTTAAAACTTACTAATTTATTAAATTATTTTGTAGTTTTTTCTTTTTATACCTAACATTTGAAAATTTAATATAAAGTTTTTTACGAGTTTTTTAACTTATATATAAAATAAAAAACTCTACTGGAAAGCCAGATTAATATTTTATGATTATAATCATGTTATATACTCTTGTGAACTCTATTTGTAGAAAATTATATAGAATTGTAGGCATTCCATCCGTCCCTTGTTCATATTTTTAAATTAATTTGGTGATTTAAAGTTGTTGATTTTGCTGTGTAAAGAAAATAATGACCAACAGACTAATGTCACTCTACACGTTATTCATACAATAATTGTTAATTATTTTAATAGCTGGAAAACTCAGCATATAAGTAATTATAATAAATTAATCCAAACAAAGTAATTGTACGTTCTAACATTTATAATTTTGCTTATTGTCTATAATTATGTTAAAGATATTTAAAATAATAAGAATTATATTATGTTTCTTAAATCAATTATTATTTGTAATATTATTATATATTGTGTCTTTAAACATATTGTTATCAAATAATATAGAACTCACTATTAAGTCCGAATCTAAGCACTTGTTTATTCACTAAGATATGCTTATAAGTTATATTTTACCTCGTATGTAAAATATGTGCTTGCTTATCCAATAAAAAATTTTAAATAGAGTATATAATTAATATTTAATATTGAATTAATCGTGCTTAAATATTTTGAACATTGACTAATACATATCCTGTTCCTTGATTTGATCATCTTAACAAATATAAATTGAATCAATTTGTTTTTTAAAAAATCAAATTTTTCAACTGTCGTATTTGTCAAAAAGATGTAGAACCATGCAGAACCATATAGTTTTATTAGGTATCTACTACCTACTTATTTAATTATAAATTATTTTGATGGATACTATTATTTTAGGAACTAATTTTGTTTAATAGTATATCTTATTAATAATAGTGTTCAATAAATTGACAAAATTGGATTAAAATAATTTTTATTTAGACAAACAACTATTATTATGATTATAATCTATTATTGATATATATATTTTATGTAAATAAATGATAAAAGTTAGATAAATAAATATTTAATTAAAAAAAGATTGAGTTCTTAACTCAAACACAATATTTAAACAATCAAACTTGCATAACGTTCGAACTTAAAATCTAAAGTCTGCATTAATCTAATTAATTCCTGAAATAAGTTGACTTCAAATTTTGAAATATTATTATGGTTACATTTAAAAAAAAGTTAATATTAACATGAATAAACTAAAATAAGGAAAAAAATATTTAAGATATTTTATATATTGGTTATTCTCCAATCGAGGTACGACCATATTGCAAGGCAATGATTCACCGTTTTTAATATCTAATACCTTAGCTGTTTCTTTGGAAAATTCCAGAATTACTCCATTTTCTGTTGAAGGCTGTTCGTTTATTGTGACCATTAACTTTTTATCATTCAGTACGACTTCAACTACTGTACCAGGTGGTAACATAGGGTTGCCAGCATTTAAACCATATTTGTTATACATTTGTTCACTAAATTTCGCATCTGTAGGTTCTTTATATGAACACATTCCAATTTGCGCTTATTAATACAGAATAAAAAAAAATCATTATGTTATTGTTATACGGTATACATCATAAGTCATAACTCATAATACAATTTATATTATACTCATACATACATATAATAAATACGCATATATTATATATACCTTTAGTATTAAAGAATGATGTTAATATGCTTAATGCGTTAGTGTTATCTTTACAGTAACGTTGAAAGTAAAATATTGAGAAACTACATTCTTGATAACAACAGTCTCTGTCTTCTGAACAAACCTCATTTATACTTTTACACGAATCTGCCTCATCACAGATTATTCCTAAGACAAATAAACACCAGATATTTTGTTCAATAATATTTAATTCTATGCAAGTGATTATAAATAATTATTTTCAAGTATAAACGTAAAATTAATAAATCATAGATACATAAATTTAAAGGAAATCTCAATATTTATTCCAAAAAAAAAATTATGTTGGATATGGTTTCCTCACTGTATATGTGTAAAAGTAAAAAATATAAAAATTTAAATTACCTATATATTATTTAATTTTTTTTTTAAATTTATTTGAAATTAAAAAAATATATACATATTTTGTACAATAAGGATTGAAGGTATGGCGTTAGACTAGAAAAGTATAAGTTGCAAAATTATTTTATTTTCAATCTTTTAGGCTGGTTTATGGGATATTGGTTTGGTTAGGGTGTTTGGTATAATATTTAGATGGTCAAGGAATGAGTTGTGGTAGTATGAATAGAATTTGATAGCAGTTTCCAGAACATACTATTCCTAAAAAAACTAATAAATCCTCAAGGATTCATAGAAAAAAAGTATTTACCTGAAATTGTGAATATTAAATATAATGTAATGAAAACACCTGTAGATTTCTTCATTTTTCTTTTATCGTTAAATTATATTTGAACTTATATTATAATATATTAAATGGAATGTTGATAAACTGTTAATAAAACAATGCATAGGTTGACTTCTGAAATACGTATTAGACGTGTTAGTCCAATAGCATTAAGATTAAAAGTAATCAAATAACCAAAACTCAGTACTCCATAACAATAGCAATTATGTAGTTAATAACTGATTTTTATATAATTCTGTGTATCTAATATTATTAATTATGTAAATGTTTAGTTATCACGATATCATATACATTACTATGCAATACATAAATACATAACAATAATAATTTTATAGAAATAAGTACCAATATTAATTATTAATACTGTAACTTATAGTAACACTATTGATCAGTGGTTCTCAACTGGGGAGAAAATGAAAATCCGTCCCCCCAATGGTACACATAAATATATAGGTACTCCACGTGAGAGAATCAGTAGAGGTGCGCGAATAAAATGTATAAGAAAACTTAACTTTAGTATATCATCACGAAAAACAATTTCGAAAGAAAACAGTTTGTTAGTCTATAATCTATATCAATATGTATATTTTTTTTATACAAGTACCTACTTATAGTTATTAAAATCATCATAGTAATAAGGGTGGTTAATATAACTTTTCCAAAAATATTGCTTTTATTATATTATTAATTAATATTTAATTAGTTTCAATTGTTTCAAGTAAGTAACTTTTTATGAATTATACAAAAATGAAATTTATTATGTATGATTGAATTATTAAAATGCCATTTGTCAACGCTAGGTGGTTATAGTCATTGAGCACTATGAATACTATGATTTGTATATTTTTCAATTAGAAATGTAATTTGCTTTTGAAGCGCTTGATATGCTTATTAAAGAAAGAGGTAAAGGAGACAAATTTTATTGAGCCATCACTACCACATACTGACACAGATTCGGATGGCGATGATGAGGGTGGATAAGTAGTTACATAGTTATAACTGGTATTACTAAAGTTATTATTTTTATTTTTATTATTGCCTAACCTAGGTGGATAAATAATGCTGTAGTCACTATAATAACACGTGTCATTACAATTAGGTGTTGCATAAGAAATTGGACATGTGAAACAATATAGTATTTTAAGTGGGTTATGGGAAATGAGAGTTAAGAAACTTTTGGTGTCAAATAAAATATATATTATGTACAATAATAAAAATAACAAAAATAATTTTATAGATGTTAAAATGTGTGTACGGTGTATTTTATTATTTAATACAAATAATTATTGCTATCATTATTCTATTAGAGGGACGTGATGTAACTCGTACCCTGGAAAACGAATATTATGGGGATATTTTTTTTAGGTTTATATAAATGTTTGTTGTTAACGAATTGTCACTAAGTCAAAAAGCTTTAAAATTGAATATAAGGTTCTTAAAAGATATGTTAAATTACTCAATCCAAAATATAGTTATTATTAATTACCATTGGAATACTTAATTGGGTTAGGTAATTTTAGCAAAAATGATCTCATTAAACTTGACTTAGAACTAATATCTGTATATAAAAAAAAAAACATTTGTATAACTTTAGTTCACAATGTGGCAAATTAAAATTGTTATCGAAATATGAACAATAAATTCAAATGATTTGCAATTATTTTTCTATAATAATAGGTTTATGAATAACTTATTATTAGCTAGGTCAGGGATTCCCAACCATTTTATCATCGAGTACCACCAGACACTTTTTCAATCAATACGCGTACCACTTCAATTCTAAAACTAATTTAGGAGTCAAAATTTTTTTAACATATATTTTTATGATTCATTAATTTCTTAACATTTTTTATTGTTTGATATTTACGAAAGTAAAAAAAAAAATAGTTTTTAGTTAAATCTTTAAGTTAAAATTTCTTTGCGTACAACCTACGAGCTTTCCACGTACCACTAGTGGTACGCGTACCACGGGTTGGGAACCCCTGAGCTAGGTTAACTTATTGTACTAAAATACTAGGTTAGGTTAGTCACTGATAATAATATAATACTATTTAGATTACATAATAATTCGTAAAGATATTATTTAAATATCTATAGCAAAACTATTCTACTCAAGTATAGTACATCATTTTTAGATTCTGAACGAAGTGATGAATGTATTGATTTTACAATGATGTGTGTTTTTTTTTTTATTTATTTTTTTTTGTGTCTGTCACCACGTTTTGGAGCAGTAAAAGTGCTTCGATTTTAAAAACTCAGCCCTGTTTCTGATAGGAAAGTGAATCTAGTTGGTACTTTGTGGGGTCAAAATTAAAAAAATTCCAATAGTTTTCAAAATCGTCAGGAAAAACCCTTAAGAAGTAATAGAAAAACAAGAATTTTTACGCAAAACCAGTTTTCGACCAAATCGATTTTTTTTATATGGTTGTAATTCAAAAACTAATCACTGTAAATACTAGAAATTTTCACCCAATTTTTATGTTTGTGTTATCTATATACAGTTAAAGTTGGATGACCAAAAAATGTTGAAAATTGAATACAAGGTTCCTTATGAGTAGTTCTTATTGAAGCTAAAAAAAAGTAAAAATCGTTAGTCACAATTTTTTTTTTTATAAGCGTTTATAGTTCAAATTTTTACGAAATCTGTCGAAAATGCGAAAATTTGCAAATAATTTTGAAGTTGTAAAATCATAAAAATTGTTGTGTTTATCATTAAGGATTACTTTACAACAGTAAGTTTTCTATAAGTTTTCCTTCAAGTAGTTATAGAGAAAACTCGAAGCATCATTATAGGAAAAATTTTTAGTGCGTTTGAATTTTATATTTTTACGAAATAGCGTAACGTAACGATTTATCCTCAAACGATATTAAATATTTGTTATTATTCAAAAAGTATAAGTAGTAGATACTTTAGACAATTTTACCAGTTATTAAGATAGGCGTTTTCTTTAAATGATTTAATTTTCAAAATATTTTGACTTCTTTGAGCTATTTATAGAAGACTGAATTTTAAATTTTTCTGAAAATTGTTGTTTTAAGTGTCGCTTAAATTTTTTGGCCCAATCAAAATACTTGAAAATTTAATACAATGTTCCTCATAAGTTATTCTTATAGTGATTAAAAAATTATAAGAATACAAAAACACAATTTTTTAAAATTAGTATTTGAAGTTCAAATATTGACAAAAATTCATCAAAACCATGAATATTTTCAAATTATTTTGTAAGTATAATTCATAACAATTTTTGTATAAGTAGCTAAGAGTTGAAAATTTAATACGAGATTTTCCATAAGTTTAGCTTATAATAATTATAAAATAACTTAAATTTTGATGTATTCAGGCCATTTGAACATAAACCACCTTTTTTACTAACCACTGAAAATTATATCCTAGGCTGACAAATCAGCTTCGTTCAGAATCGTTTTTCGTATACAATGATAATTATCATTGGATTCAAATTTAACCCTCTTATAATATATAATAGTGATCTACGCGGCACCTAATGTACAGCACTTACCCACCATTTACCTACTTTTTAATTGTTGGCTATTTGTTGTAGTAAAACTATTCATAACTATTGTATGATAATAATCAGGAATTAATATTGAAAGTTTTTCTAATAGTTTATTTGAAATAACTATTTTAAATTTTAATACATAGTCATTTTCACTAAGGTAAATAAATAAGTAATTAAAAAAAAAAAAACTATATGAGTACTAAGTAATTACTAATAAGTAATAAGTATATAGTTATATCTACAAATAATATAATCATAGTATTATATTCATTATTTATATTAGTTAGTAGCGTCTAGGGGGAGGGATAGAAGGATACAAGCTTCGTGGTTTTTGCTTAAATTTGGAACCTCGCGTTTGTAAATAAAAATTGTAAAATTTTTTTTAAAAATATTTTTATTTTCATTAAATTTAAAAATGTTTTTTTTTTTATAAATATTTATATATTATAAATGTATAACCAAAGAGCAGTGGTATATAGTAAACGCAGTCATACATTATGATCTAAAATTCCAAACAGTTAACAAATTTGCAAAAAACCGCTTCTAAAGCTTCGGTACTTAAAAATAAATATTGAGAGTACCTAATAAATAATATTTATTGATTAAATATTAGATAAACTGATTTTATGAGTAGTATAATAGTAGTTTTTTAATGGGTTTGTTGGTTGTGTCAGTATTGGATCTGATTAATAATATTATATTTATAATATTATAATTTATAATGAATGGTAAATTATGTGATAAAAATCAAAAATCAAAAAGAGATGACGAAACTTGAAAACTTAAAATTAATGAAAAACATCAAGATCGGGTCAAAAAACATAAAGTATATCTGAGAACAACAATGCTATAAGATCGACTTTCTAATTTAGCAATTATTTCAATTAAAATTGATTTATTTAAGAATTTTGACTAACGATATTATTGAAAAATTTTCACAAATAAAAGCTAAATAATAGAAATTGTTTGTTACTGCGTATTCTTAATTTAATATAGATATTATGAGTATAATTATTAAATAATTTTATTATTACTATTATTATTATTTTAATTATTACATTATCAATACAGGATCAATTTATATTTTTATTGTGTTTAACTAATTAAAATTAGTTAATAATTACTTCTATAGTTTTATAAAAATCAGAAATCTGTAATTCTGTCGTTTTATTCTTATTTTATTGAAATAAAATTAATTTGTATATATACTGATAAGTTACAATTGATGAAAAATAATAGACAAGTAAATAATAATAAAAAAAATGTTATTTACCTTTGTCCACTATGAAATTAATTTATTTTATTTTCCTATATTTTATAAAAAACAAACTCCAATTTTAAATTGTAATTAATAGTTAGTCAGACATCTATATAACTTATTGTGTGATAATAACTCTCATGATTATCATAATATCGACGAGTACCTAAATATATAAATGGATAATACAATAAACCGAAATATAAAGAGAAATTCAGTAAAATCAAAAGATCTCAATAGCCTAAATAAGTGCATACAATCTACAATAAAAAAAATGTAGAACAAAATAACATATGAATAAAAACAATAATTAATTTAAATAAATTTTTGTTCAGATAGGTAATATAGGTAGATAGGTACCTTAAAATAAATTAATCACAATTATAACACAAGAAAAAATTGGTATGGCATACAAAATCATTTTTAGAATAGGATTATGATGTATCACTTTTTCAATTTTACATGGTACAAATCCTTCATTTTTAATTTGTAACTTTAGAGCCGCTTCATTTGATAAATCTAAAAGTGTTCCATTTGTTCTAGGAATGCGATCGTTTATTGTGACAACTATTGACCTTTTTTCGTGTGACACTTGGATCAGTGTATATGGAGGCAAATTGTTGTGGGCTGCATTTATATTGCCAAATTCATCATCTAGATAATCAATATCGCTTTCATCAGTCTGCATGTGGAATTCACAAATTCCTTTTTCAGCTAGTCATAATATAAAGAAATCCAAAATTTAATGTAGTTATTATTATGATCAATTAAAATAGATAAAATGCATTAAATAATGATATAGATAGGTACCTGTAGAATTTGAATCAAAATTTAATTGTATTGACAATTGCTCACAAATACCGTTAAACCACGGAAATGATTTCAAACAATATTGGGAACAACAATCTTCGTTATTATAACATATTTCAGTTAAATGTTTACACAATATAGTTTCTGAGGAATTGCAGGTTATATCTAAAATTGATAATAACAGATATAATAATATTATTATAGGTATATTATAATGAAATAATTGAAGAAAAGGGATAGCTATTATCTACATATACAATAACAATTAACAATTTTAACTATATATTTGAAATTAATATGTTTTTATTTACTATTTTTTATTATTATTTAGTTTGTTGCATAGTTACAGTTTTTGTTGTCGAACAACTCACGTTAAAAAATCTGAATGTCTATCTAGACTATTTCCCCATAACTCATAAGCGTATTTTGACGGAAACATTATATTATCAAAGTTAGAAGGTCATACCACATAAGTTATGATTAATGAATTTGTAGTGGTTTACTAATTTACTTTGAGTACAATTGCGTAGGTAAGGTGGGTTTGAGGGATTCAAACCCCCCCCCCCATTGAAAACTATATTTACACTAGATAAAATTAACCAAAAATATAAATTTTTCTAACTATCTCACGATTCCTACTTTAAACCCCTCCCATAGGAAATTTATACCTACGCCCCTGTTTGAGTATGGTATATTACTATATAATATTTTCTTACTATTGTAATAAAACAATATAATACCACTACAAGTTTCACTAATACAAAATTAAATTTTAAAACAAAATATTGCAAACAACATTTGTTAATTGTTTACAATATTTCTATAGAATAATAATAATACAGTATATACAGACGTATATATTATACCTATATATATATATATATATATGTGTGTGTGTGTGTATATAGTATGTACATATACCTATATATTTCACGAATAAGTCACGAAAATTAACTGATATATATAAATACAGATAAACATAAATGTGCCAATTAATTAATAATAATTTTGTAGTCGTGGGTGAAAAAACAGCAAATCAAATTCAAAATGATAATAAAATGAAAAGTGGAGTAGATGATTCGAACACTTACAAAAATAATATTGAAAATATAACTGTAAACAATTTAGAATATCTGTATAAAGTTTATACATAAAGATATATTGTTGATAATTAATAAGTACGCTAAAACAAAGCACATCACCATGATTTAATTCTATCTCTTCAAATTGAATGTTAAAATTTTCAGATTATTTTGTAAAACCATTTACTCATTTAATTAATTTAAGTTTTTTAATGGTTGTATTCCCACAAATATAATATAAAAAAGCGGACAAGTGGGTACCGCTCTGCTGTACATTAGGTGCCGTGTGGATCATTATTATATATTATAGAAGTGTTAAATTTGAATCCAATAATAGTTATCATTGTATACGAAAAACGATTCTGAACGGAGATAATTTGTAAGCCTAGGATATAATTTCCAGTGGTTGAATACATCAAAATTTAAGTTCTTTTATAATTATTATAAGCTAAACTTATGGAAATTCTCGTATTAAATTTTCAACTCTTAGCTACTTATACAAAAATTGTTATGAATTACACTTACAAAATAATTTGAAAATATTCATGGTTTTGATGAATTTTTGTCAATATTTGAACTCTAAATACTAATTAAAAAAAATTGTGTCTATGTATTCTTATATTTTTTTTATCACTATAAGAATAACTTATGAGGAACATTGTATTAAATTTTCAAGTATTTTGATTGGGCCGAAAAATTTTTATCGACACTTCAAAAAAATTTTTCAGAAAATTTGAAAATTTCAGTCGTCTATAAATAAATCAAAAAAATTAAAATATTTTGAACATTATATCATATAAAGAAAATGTTAATTTTAATAACTGATGAAATTTTCAAGTACCTACGACTTATAATTTTTGAATAATAAAAAATATTTAAAATCGTTTGAGAATAAATTGTCACCGTTATGCTATTTCGTAAAAATTTAAAATTCAAACGCATTTAAAATTTTATTAAGGGAAACCACCCCAAAAGTTTAAAATTGAAACATTATTTCGACTAGTTATGCTGTATACAGACACACAAAAAAAACATACATCATTGTAAAATCAATACATTCATCACTTTGTTCAGAATCTAAAAAGTTAAAAACAATATTAGGTTATAACTCATTCTGGTTTTGGTTCAAATCATATCTCTTAAATAGATCTCAAACAGCAAGAATAAACAATGCTATAACTGATCAGTTTATAGTGAAGTATGGTACGGGTATTAGGTCCGGTCATATATTGATTAAAGTTGTAGTATAAATTACTTATTTATTAAAATTAAAATATTAAAATTAGATCAATTATTTAACAAATTATCAACTAGGTACTAAAGTTGTTATGGATAAAACTGAATATCATAACGCTTATAATACACGAGGAGAGAATAATGATAACTTAAGACTTTCCAAGTTAAACCAAATACCACATTGATGGAAAATTATTATATAAATAGGGGTATAAATGTATTTAATCAATTACCTGCGAATATTAAACAAATTTATAATACTAATAAGTTTAACTTAATGATAAACAAATATATATACACATGCGATCGTTTGACTATTGTCTTGTTATTATAAACTGTTTGACATTATTTTTCTAGTAATTATTATTATTTATATTAGAAAAATAAATTAAGTACAACGTGTTAATACGTGTTTAAATGTTAATATATGTTTAAATGTTTTAATTTAATATATTAATAACTATTAATAGTTTCCGTGCGCTCCCTCCACAAGCTAGGTATCAACGCGATTATCAAATACGTTGAATATTATGTATGTACTTATATTATAAGATAATTTATTATCAATAAATAAATAATAAATGTATCAATTAATAGGGAATAGAAAAAATTTCCAATTTGAATATTTAACTCCCACGAATATATACTAACTAGGTATCATGATGGTTTTTTCAGCTTAAATGTTGCGATAATGCTTTCACAATACGTTTATGACTTGATATAATTATAGTTAATAAACCAATGTTAGTTATTAAATATTAATACTTTTACGAAACATTGAATAAATACATTTTAAATAACATATATTTTCAAATTCTTTAATATCTATAACAAACCCTATTTATAAGTTGGTTCATTCAACAGAATTTCCTGTTCATATATATTAAAAATAACTAATTTTTGTACGAAATTATTATGTAAATTGTACAATAAAAACAAATTAATTTCAAAAACTTATTCCTTTTATAACCTTATACTTGATATATTATGAACTCCAAATTTCAAAAAACATAGAACTCAAAATATGACTAGTAGCTCTCCTCTATCCTAATAATTTATACTACGAATTTATGATACAAAAAAATATTTACCTGTAATATTGATAATTAAAACCAACGTAATGAAAACAACCGAAGGTTTCTTCATTTTTTTTACTTACGAATTTCATTTATGTTTTTTTTCGTGTCAAACTGTCAACTTGTTTCAATATGAATCAAACGGTTAATGTACCTAGTAAAATTTTTTCTGTTTCGTATAATGCCAGATAACATAATAATTTACTATTGCCTTTTAATAAGAATGTATTTAATAGCTTATTTTGTTTATAGTATGTGCAATTTGTATAATAGTAGTAATGTTTGATAAGACGATAAATATATGTATTAGTGTTCATTGAAGTTCTCACACGTATCACGTACAGTTAATATTATATAGTATGAAGGTAAAGTGAATTCGAACTTTGATTTTTATGCATTTAATTTTAAAAATACCTAAAAATACTGTGTATTTAAAATATCAGTGTTCTTTTATTCAATTATTGTTTATTATAAACTATTATAAAATGGAAAATGGAAATCGAACCTTTTTAGTTCTGGAACAAACTGTTTACTTTATAGTTTATACGGATATGGCATAATGAATCTCATATTTCTGAAGTAAATACAAAACATAAAACTGTATATTCTATAAAATAAAAACTTTTTATTTATTGAATACTCATAATATAACACCTGTGATGTTTTTTCTTTTTGTTCGTTCTTAAAAATTATATGGTACAATAAGGATGATCGAAAAAGATTGCTAAAAATATCAGATTTAGGTATGTACCTACCTCTTTAGAAAAAAGTTATAGGAACTCAAATAAGGGGATTGAGGAATTCATATGTAACTTCATCCTGTAAGAAGATCTGCGATCTAAGAGCTTATGCATTGCAAAATAAGAACGACGAGTAACGACTGACAAAACAAAAAAATGAAAACTTTATTGTTCAAGCGACCTAAAGTGACCAGCCGGAGTAGTAATCACTCCCCTCTACCTCGTTTAGTGAAGCCAAAGCGAATTCTTGAAATGTGAAACACCATTACGCCACACTTTATAATCGTATGTAATATTAAATCATAGCGTATGTAATTAACTAAATTATCAAAATTGTCAATTATTATTCTATTGTTTATACTGTGTTTTATACCAATTAATTTTAGATATAGTATATTAGAATTAAATTTAATTGAAATGTCGCATAGTATAAACAATTTAAAATAAAAGGGCACATGCCTATTATAAAAAAAAAAAAAAAAAATTCAAAAAAAAAAAAATAAATAAATAATTGTACATATTATTAGGTATCAAAATTTTACATATTGTTAGAAACTAAAAAGATTAGGTTATATGTAAACGTAAGTAATTATAAGCTGCAGTGAGTTATTGAAAATACTATAAGTGTTATATAATTTAATATATGATTGCCTGTTGGTCACATTAAGTCATTAAATATATTATTATACGGTTCAACGATAAAAGTGTGTTTTATCAGTATTTAAATTTAATATTAATTATTAATTATAGTCCATACGATTAAGATTTTTTTGGTTCACGGCATATTCATTTAACTGTATTGTAGTATTGCTTATGATATTATATTATACAGTCTAAATCGACAACATTATTTGAAAGTGGAAAGATCGAAGCAAAAATGAAAGATGCTATAGCCGTTTGGGCTAAGTTATTTCTTATGCTCATAATTTCAGGTGAGTTCACAGATATTTATTTTTTAAAAACATTTTTGATTTTTCTTTTTTTAAAAAAAATAGAATAAATGATGAATCCTACTTCATAATTTGGTGACGATTAATATACATGGATTTATGTTTTCACAATAATAATTTTAATTCATTCAAAAACAAGTTGTATAGTTTTGATATTTAATAGGTGAAAATTGAGTTTTAAATATGGAGAAAATGAGTTGGGGAAAGGTTACAATTTTTAAAATATATTTCTATACTTAAGTACATTTTTGGGAGGTTAAGCTAAAAGGGCAATTTGCGTTTATGAATAATTGCGTAAATAAGTATACAAACTTAATTTTTGGTCTAATTCAACTGAGAGTTTAAAATTAACTAATAAGAAGTTAAATAAGTAATAAGGATAATAGATTACGGGAAGAATATTTATACCTAGATTTTCATTTTTTTATGAGTTCCTACAATATTTTGTATATTTTATCGCTAATTTACTTGTCTGAAAATGTAATGGTCCGGTAAAGGGAAGAGAGTAAAGATCCTTGGCCCCACTGGCCGCAACTCTAGATCTTCTGCCATTATATTTAACAAAAGGTTCATAAAAAAATTAATTAAATTGAAAATTCGACTTGGATACCTATACTCAACACAATATAATACGATTAACAGAAACCTTAATACTATGGATAATTATTAATAATGCATATATTATAAATTATGAACTAGGCAAGGCAGTAGCTAAGGAGGGCGGTGTTAGGGTTCAGATCGCCCCCCCCCTCGAAATTTGGTGTACAGTTGCTTTGTCGCATTAAAAGTTCGTGCATTTTTATAGTTTCATATTTTATTACATAATATAACATATTTATACTCCCCCCCCCAAAAAAAATATAAATATTCTGCTGTCTACACTCTACGGCCTTGTGTAAGGGCGTATACTAAACCAGTGCTTCTCAACCTAGGAAACCGTGGCTAAATAACTAGGGGACCTTGAAATATTTATTTAATTTAAAATATTTTCGATTATTTAGTTATTTTCTTTACATTTTATCATTTTAATAATTAATTTGTGTGAAATAGTGCATGTAAACTTAGTATATCATTAAGAAAAAATAATTAATGATTTTGATTGAGAGGGGCCTTGAAAGTTTTACATTAAATTTAAGGGGCCCTAACAAAAAAGGTTGAGAAGCACTGTACTAAACCTAAACCTTTAATTCCCGCTCCCCGTAGGTTATTAGGTTTTGATTGTGATAAAATCGACTAATAATTTAGCGACTAGGGATGCAATAATAACCGATAAAAATATTAAATAGTAAAATTAAAAAAAAACTGAATTTTGGATGTATTTACGCTATTATATCTTATTTTATCACACCACAGTATTGCACTATACAACCAATAAAAATTATACTTCATTCAACAATTGCTGTTTAATAGTGTAATACTGTTGTCAACACTTGATTAATAAGCTTATCCGCATAATTATTGTAGCCATATTAATATTATATTATATTATAGCAAGTTATTATTTTGTTTCTACAGCTAAACCTCTTAACGGTTTCGCCGAATGCAAGCGTCTCGGAAACAATTCGTGTCTAAGCGACAGAGAATGTTGTTCTGGATATTGTTTTAAGGAACCTGGTTGGGAATTGGGAGTATGTAAAAGACCACAAAGTAGAAATGAAGACGAATCAAAACAACAAAATGCCGTGTGTAATTATCCTTCCTGTTTTGAATTATTGTAAAGGCCATTGGCGTTTACGTAATTTATAAATAAATGTAATATAGGTATATAACATCATATTTTCAATTTAGTCGAAAGTGGCGAGTGTGCATTTTACCAAGGAGGCATTGAAACCGCAAACGGTGAAGTATTCAACGAAGACGAAATGACCGGCTCTCACCGGACGTTACCTTTCAACACGATGGTCTACGTGGAAGTCATGGGTGCCGGTGTGGTGGTAAGGATCAACGACCGGCCGGATGATTCGAGCGGACATATTTTGGAAATGTCTCTTGCGGCATCCGATGCTATAGGCATCACGAATAATGGCGATGTACCGTGTCTACTGAAAATTGTGACCGGTATAGGTTGCATTGAGAGTTATGGAAACACGTGTCAGATGCACCACGAATGTTGTTCAAAATTCTGTTTCAAAGAAATGTTCTCTGAGGTCGGGTTTTGCACACCGAGGGGTTAATGCAAGAATCCGAGCGCAGTCCGGTCTGGTGACGATGATTGGCCGACGGATATGTCACAGCATTATATTGTATCATTTACTGGTTCAATTTCCAGCATAATAACTATAATAAAGATAGTAGATAATATCATGTTTGTTTTAGAATTTATTTATAAATATATATTTGTTCGGAAATCATCATAAAAAGGATATAATGTAATAATTTCATATATTCATTTGAAATAAAAATTTTGTATCTTCAAGTTTTTGTCAAATACAGATATTTTAAATGTTTGAGTCTAACAGGAGCGAGACGTAACACATGTAAGCTGTAACACTACCACTTTAAATATATATATAAATATATATATATTAATTTAACGTATAAGGTATCTTTAAGATAACTTTAAAAATATTGATAAATTACAGTATTAGAATGCGAGGTAATTAAAACTATCTATTATTTTAAAATAAAAAATATATTTAAAAAAATAAGTGAAACAGGTTATAACTTCAAAATTACTCTACATCTGTACCTATTATTCATATAAAATACCAATAATGAAATTAAAATGCATATTAAATTTTAAAAAAAACTTGCTCTTTTTTATTAATATTATGAAATGAGTCATTTATGATAGTTTTCAAAATATCGTAAGTAATTACCAAGTTCCACATTGAATTGTTTTAAAATTCATTGAAAATATTTCGTTATTGCTTTCAAATGTAGAATATTCAAATTTTTTAAGATCAGTTAGCGAAGCCAGGCAAGTCTTATTTTTTTAACATAAAGCGTTGAACGGCGTATTGTATATGCAATAAAGGTACATTAATATTATTGTTTTATAGTTATTAAATGCGAATTATAATTATGTAAGAACAATTTATAACAAACCAAATAATATTTTATAATATATTTATTTGATATTAGGTAGTTATTTCACATCCAGTACGGTAGTTGATTTTATACATATTTTATCAACTAATAATTTTATATCAAATATTATTTTGAACAAAAAACGTAAATTGATAATAATTGGTATTTGGAATAGACATATAAATTAAATAGATTATTATGATGATATTAATAGAATAGTGTTGGAATGATATGAAACACCAGGTTTGTCTGTGTTGTAACATCGCCCTGAAAACTGCAGTGTTGAATCTGATTTAATACAACTTAAGTTGGAACAACAGGGTTTATTTAAATCGCAGGTATCGTTAATCATAGAACAAGAGCTTTTTAGAGGTTCTATCACCTCTGATCAGTGATTTGATGAAGTGTTAAACATTTAATATCTGCGAAAAAACTGTTACAAGAAAATGGTCTCATAACGATTCTAATTTCTAATATGTATATAATCACAGTTGGCTGAATACCACTCTGGTTTATCACTGTCTTCTTTATATTATAGTGTGCATGAGAATGCATAAACGTACTATTTATAAGTCCTTCATTAGCTATTGCTGAGTAAGTTACTACTTCTTCTCTATTCAATGAATATTCATTCGACAATGAATATGTAACAGAAACTCATGTACTAAATAATGATGAAGTGAACTTTCACAAGTCTTTGATTTATAAAATTCATGTCTTTTTCAACATCAGCTGAAAATATTTCAGCATTGATATGAAAGTTATCCAATACTGAATCCGTGTTCCTTCTGATATACTATCCACTATGGCTTTTGAGATGCCTTGTTGGTTTAAAAAAATTTTATATTGATTAAAAATTACTAATTAGAACAAAAATTATTTCATTTGACAGGTCTTGTCTATTTAATATTAATTAAAATTACAGAGCATCCAAAGACATAAAAACCAATATAACAAAAGTGGGCAAGTGGGTACAGCTTTGCTGTACATTAGGTGCCGTGTGGATCTCTATTATATATTATAAGAGAGTTAAATTTGAATTCAATGATAATTATCATTGTATACGAAAAACGATTCTGAACGAAGCTGATTTGTCAGCCCAGGATATAATTTTCAGTGGTTAGTGAAAAAGGTGGTTTATGTTTTAATGGACTGAATACATCAAAATTTAAGTTCTTTTATAATTATTATAAGCTAAACTTATGGAAATTCTCGTATTCAATTTTCAACT
>VUJU01000005.1:5053-46636 GCA_009835225.1 Aphis craccivora
CGCGAGTCGTGAGAACCGGCGCCGGAGTTTCGATAAATCGTATGTATATTCAATAATATCGCGTGCTCTCGGATTACACGTCGGATAACAGCTGCAAAATCGCTGACCGATAACAGCATCGTATATGCACACCAGTCATGATATAATATATAAGAATAAATCGCTAATATTGGCACGACGACGTGATCGCAGACTGCACACGACCCTCTGCCGTATATACCCACAATAAAACGTATGATTATAATAATGCACGTCATATTATTATTATTATTATTATTATATTTGACGTACATCACGGTTGCGGTTTCGTTGGTCGCGGACATCCGAATATCGCCTTCGAAGACGCGTTGCCTCGAGTTCGCCGTTATCTACTATAATATAGTGCTATTATATCTTACTAAATTGCGGGCCGTATTATAATAATATCGTACGCGAAATACCTGCAGCCTACAAAATGCACACTGCGCAGTTGTATACAGACTGACCTGGAGAAGATATTGTCCTTGACGGACTTATGATATTTTTTAATAATATAGTATACAAATACGAGTTCAACAATATGTCATATCGCCGCCGTCCTTCGATGAGGGCGGAGAGAGGAATGTTCATGCCTAATGTATCTATAGTATTCAAGTTGGAAGAAAATTGCATTAATGAACAATTTTAATTTTTCTGAATAATATTAAAATATATAAGTATTTGTAATATGCGGTCACACACACATTACCGATTATCTTGGGTTAGGCAAGTTTAGTTTTAATAATGTCTCAAAATATAAATTATGATATATTATATTATGTGATATAGTTAGAGCTCTAACACAAACATTTGTTAACTATGGTTTGCACTCTGGATAGGTATGATTATAATTCTTATTATATTATAAAATTAGAAACTAAAATTAATTATTTATTAAAATTGGATCTATTCTTCGTGGCAAAACTTTTCAACGTAAAATCTAAGCTTATGTCGAATGTTTTAAATATATAAATATAGTTATTATTGAAAATTTATTGCATAATTCATTTTAAGGAAAATGTTAATTTAGTTTTACTCAGGTCAAAAACTATATTTAGACAGCATGGAATATTATATCGTTATTTATTATTTAGGTTAGGTTAGGTTTGGTGCTGAACCTAAAATAAATATTTAATTATTTTAATAATTTTAAATAATTTAAAAGTCTATTCCTTCAATTATTAATCTAGCACATAACTTATTTTATTTTTTTATTGATTTAATAAACTATAGTACTATACAGTAGTAATATTAATTTCTATACCTTATCTTTTATAAGTTATTTAATGTGATATACAAATATTATTTTTTATCATTCATATGATTTAATTTTATATTAATACATGGAACTTTCATCTCTGACATAACCGTATAGATTTAATCATTTAGAGCTGATCCAAATACTTTTAACTGTTTTTTTTATATTTCTTTATAGTTTTATTAGTTATTATTTATTGTTAGAATATTTAAAAATATTGTTATCATAAAAGTAGGTATATTATTGTAAGTACGTTATAATTCTTAGTTATCTATAGAACCTGTGACTTCTAATTGAGTTCATAGCTTGCAGTATTTACTATTAGTGTGCTTTTCCGCCAATTTCACCTGAAACAGTATAGGTATATTGGATTAAAAATGATATGGAAAAAATACGCGAGTGCCTAAACGAGTGTACGTGTAAGTACTCGTATAACGCAGAGTTTTCCATCTGTATATACCGAGAAATCAATTGAGCGACTTCAGTGTATACTTTTTATGTGGGTAGACACTTAACGGATGAACTTTAACCATTTCCGTACATATACGCCCGGGTATTGCAGCGGGAAAATGCCACCTACATTACGGGGGCTGCACAAATATAGGAAAATACTGTTGGATATAAAACCGTTTTGCGTCGTAAAATCGGGAATATATTTTAAAGCCGGTTCCAAGGAGGTCCTTAAAAGTTATGCCGATGTGTTTTTCTGCATGGTTTATACATACATATATAATATATACGGTTCGGGGATTAAAAGCGGCCGAAAATTTGATGACTTTTCGCATCTTCTGACGAAATTATCGTTTTTAATTTGGCGCTGAGGTATTTTAATCACGTTCCCCGTTACAATATATTCGTGTTATATTCAGACTCAGAGCTTCGTTGCTAAGACGGAGATTTAAATACATTTTAAAATAACGGCGTGCACTAAAATTCCACCGATCTAGTGAAAATTTAAAGCGACCAGGCTCGCTCGGAATCCGTCGTGTTATCGCGAGAATCGCACTAACACAAATTTTCACGGAGAAAGAGAAATGTAGTGAGAGAGACAGTAAAAGATAATTCTACGGACATCGTACGCACGAGAAGCAAACATATTATTATTATTATTATTATTATTATGGTATTATACATTACCCACCCGCACTGTTGTAGTTACCTGTTTGTCAACGATATAAAAAAGAATAAGTCATTTGCCGCGGTCGTATTACCCGTATACGCACACAAGTAACGATAAATATTGCGCAGGACAATAATAATTATCGACTTGTAAGTGTGTATAACATATCATGTTATATTATAGTTTATATATTGTAGTTATAAAGGACACGCTCGGACCGTATGTCGTACTAGTCGGCTCAGACGTTATCCTCGTCTTGAATCTCTTCGTAGACCCTACAGTATTCTGGTACAAACAGCAAACATAAACATGCCGATTCTTTTATCGTACAACACTTATTATTTTTAAATCTATTATGCTTTTACATAATTCCAGTCAAAATAATAAAATGTTTTTTCATAGTTTTATTTATTTAAAAAACAACAGACATTTATGATTGCACATTCTGAAACGAAATATTTTTCAAAGCATTGCAATACATACAAATCTATATTGGGCCAAGTAGTTTATGAGCTATAAATATTCAAAATGTTGGTAAGCAAAGCGGTGATAATATACAGAGATAAAAGTATTAAACTTAAAAAATTATAACGATAAAAAATATGATTTTTTTTATATATACTTGAAAAATAAATTATTAAATTTTAATATTTTTTTCAAAAGCGTTAATACATATTTAAATAATGAGTGTTGTTATTGTTAAAAAAAAAAATCGCTCAATATCTTTATTATTATATATAGTATATATACTCGAACCGTAGTCGTCGTCGTCTTATATTTCTCGGGACATGCGGCCGACTTAACGCGACGTGATCTGGACAGGGAGCGGCGTCATCGGCAGCGACATTAATCATATAATAATATTATTATACGCACTAATGACAAAATAAACAGCAGGCATGTCAGCTTAAGTTCCATTTTCACCATATTATAATCGCGCAGGTTCCCCGCAGACACGGTAAAACGATATCTACGGGATAATGCAAATTATTATTACGGCGTTCAATATTTTAGCGTTTATTCTGAGTCCGCGTGGAACATAATATTTTCGTGCCCTGCGCTGCAATGTTAGCCGACACGATTTTATTATCATGTGCTTTTGTCGGATAAACGAGTGCGAGCTTACCAGTTCTTTCCAAATCGTATGTGCACGCTGTACATAACGATGATGATAATCATAATATTCATGAAAATATGTGTAATTCGTTCGTGAAATAGTCACGTGTAGGCACGTATTTCGTATTATCGGACGGGCACCCGTCCGGCTAGCATTCGAAGGTACTACCTATAATATAGACCACCACGACTTACGGACCTAACCGATCGATATGAGTGTAATACTCTTACACATAGTATAACGTATGTGTATTATATATAATATGACATGGACGTTATCTACCTGCTTGTGTTGCTGTAGTGCGTCCGTACCACCACTTGTCATACAGTCGGGCGAGCAAACGTTATCCGCCGAGCTTATCATCGTGAGTGTTTCATATTTTTTTTTTCTGTGTCCGAATAAGAGCCGGGTACGAGATAAACCCTAGAGGATAACGACCTCGAGAAAATGCCGTTGTCTCGGCGCCGGTTCGGACGTCGGTTTTAAAACGGACAATTGACCTAAAAACAAAAACAAAATACGAATGAAAACAGTGATCAACCGACTCAACCCTATTGGTCGTTTACCCTCTATCTCGGTCGCGGTATCTCAGTCCAATTATTATATGCCGTTGTGCGCAATATTGCTGTAGTTGGTCGTACGGCCGCGTATAGATGGACCCGGCGCGTTATCTCGTCGCGCCGAGTACACAATTTAATAATAATATCACTACGACGATTATTATTATATTTTACAGTCGCCGAGCTCGCTTTACTTTATTATTATTTCAATTGGAGATAATTTTTTTTCGGTCGCGAGAACCAGTCCAGCGCTGCTCTTATGATATTTGTGCGTGCGCTGTACGACTGTTGTACGTGTACTCGTATGTAGTGCATGGCGTAGTATTTCGTTACGGCGACTTACAGTCGTCATCGTCGTCGTCGACGGACACGATATCATGTTATTATTTATTGCTCGTCATATTTTCTACATGACTACGTGACGACGACGACGATATATTCCCATGTATTTTGTGTTTCATTAAAACATTCTACACGAACTTTACACCGACGATCGTTTTTTTTTTTTTATCTTAAGCCCAATTATTTAAAATGTACCTACGTATAATAGTCACCATTATTAGAAGAAAGTTTATAATAATTGTACTGTACAACATACTCCAAATGCTGGTCTTATTATATGGCCATATAGCTAGGTATTCGTATGACACATTTATAATTAAGTAAGGAATATTATTATCTCTTATATTTACATAGCTGTCATTATCATATTAATACATGCATTATTCTATTCACTTCATTAAAATATGTATAGATACCCACCACGGTACTATATAATTATCAACATTTACCTCTTTTTATTGTATATCTTGTGTTCGGACATTTATCATCATAACAATCACAATCTTATCGAACAATATTCCTTAATTGTTTCAAAACAATAAAATTGAAGACGGCCAGATACTCGGTTAAGAAGTCGAAGCACATATGCAGCGGCGCTATAATACATGTTCGTTGATCTTATATTATTGAAAAAGTTTCTCGATACAATAAATAAAAATTCGGAGTTTTAAATGGATATCCAGAAGTATTTTATTGTTCCCTCCAAACAGTTTTAGTATAATATACTGATTACGGATGAGCATAAAAGATCGGCGCTTATTCGGGTTTCGCTGATCCCCGACAATGGGCCGTTATACGATAGAATTGACGCACATAAATATATATATACACTAATATAGTAATATACAATGCATATATCGAAACTCTACTTTTCGCCAAAAGTGTTTTATTTTTCGATCGATACGTTTTTCCAGCACGTTGCGCGGAAAACGTGTCGTCGCGTTGACGCAATTACATTGAAAACATGCGATGAAATATTAATGTAATATCAAATCAAATCGTGTGCTCTAAAAATTTGAATAATTTGTTAACCAGCTTTCAGTTAAAGTTGCGTGTTATAATATATAACGTCACAAGGACAAAATAATATATTTTATTGCATTATTATTTATTTGGAATTAAAGTTTTAGGTTAATTTAAAATGGAATCGTTTTTACTAACGCGCACACGGGTCTACGTTGTGTATTGGGATATTAAATCTGACCAACAAAAATGACATAAAAATTAAATAGCAGCTACAAATTTGAAATTATTTATAGACCGTGAACTCTTAGGACAGATGAACACGATGTGCAGCGCTGCTACTAATTAAAGGTGCGATACAAAATTAAATTATTACGTTCAAAAAATATAAAAAGTTTCTAAAATTCGATCTCATACATTATACATTATTATTATTATTATACCATTTTTTTCCACATTTGAATATTAATTAAACAGAATTTTGTAAAAAAATTACAAATACCAGTATGACTGCCGATAGTGTTTATGGTAGATGTTAGATAAATTCAAGACCAGATATTAGGTATCAGTATACCTATAACGATTCCACACATTAATATTATAATGTATACTATATAAAGACATATATTATGTAAATAAGTCAAACAGTAGAAACAACGTCAGCGGACGGTCAAAAGGGATTTCGTCAAAAAATTCGTCGTCGTCCATCAATCCCTCGGGCTGCAGAGGCGTCTGTCACACGTACGCACGCACAAACGACAACGACGTTGACAAATCTTGACATTTCGCGAATCGGATACGTGTACGACGCGTTGAGTAGTATTATATATACGACTGCCACCAAAAATGACATTTTCTTTTTATGCGTTAAAATATTTAAAAAAAAAAAAAAAAAAACGAAATACCAAAAAATAACGTTCTTCAAGTCAAATCTGATTCGGCGACGTTTGACAAACGACGGCAACACAGTGTTCGATTTTTACAACTAATGTCATGACTGCGATTTTCATTGTATATTATTTTTTTGTCATTATAGTTTTGTTCGTTTCGTATAAAGCAAACATATATTTAACTTTAAATATAAATTTCACTTTCGCTATTCGCTACTTATTAGTCAGTGTTGAGATACAAACTCAATATTGCTGATAATAGGTTATAGGTAATAATTTTAAATTCATAGCCACATAAAATTTAGATCAAAGATCGCAGGACCATAATGTGGTAATGTATAATATATATTTTCTAATGATAGTTATATTTCTTCGGTGCACATTGAATTTAAAAGAAAAGAGCAATACAATATTTTAAAAAGTAAATTATAATTACTTTAGAAATCTTTATTATTTATCATAAATAAATAAACTAATATTTTGATATTGTTTCAGAAATTATTCAAATTTCCTTTATGGTAGTTAATAGTTATACTAGTTAGTAATTGCATAAAATTATCATTGTGATAGTTAAACATAGATTCGCAACAATAAGAAAATAATAATTGAGTTATTATATGTAACAGTAATGCAGTTATAATATTATGCGTTGCTATTATTTTTTGTATTGGGAAATGAACTGTGTAGGTAATTTTTATGACTAGAACAGAATATATTACCATTTATCATACTTTGGTGGTAAGCCGATGACAAAATGTTAACTAAATTGTCTAATTAATTACGGGAATTATTTTTTTATTTTTTATTTTTTGGTATCATAGTACTGTAATATTTCATTCGTAAATTTGTGGAGGCATATACGATTACGAAAAGAACTCGAAGTATACCTAACATTAGATGTATAATATATAGTTTGAACATTTTTTTTTTTATTCTTCTTTGATCTCATTGTAAGATTATTATTATTTTTTTTTCCACCCAACACACATATATAATAATACGTAGGTATAGCGTACAAAACGTGTAGCATGAGGATGTGTGCTGAAGCATGTGTCATTACTCGGGCGGTCATTACGGGAATAATAATAATAAGAAAAAAAAACAGTGTGAGTAGTACGTATGCGTGAGAGTGAGATAGACTGAGTGAGCGGGTAAAGCGAGTGAAGAGAAGAGAAGCCTTTCCTTGAGGAAATTATACGTTCGGCTGTCGTGGGTCCGATTTTTATCATTATATACCAATTGTACAGGTGGTGTTGAGTTTAAATGTTGACGAATAGTCCGTTATAATATTATTATTATTATTATGACTACACATAAGCCGTGTCTCCGGACGCGTTACGACATTAGCTGGCTACTTATGCGTTTATCTCCGTGTGCCAAGTGTCATTAAAATACCTCGTAATATTGTATTTTCGGTTTGAGATACAAACAAATACGCTTTTGTGTGGTTTCCGTGCGTTTATCCGGAAAACGGTCACCGCAAGTCGTCGAGTGTTTGTGTAGGTGCGAACTATGTGTTATCTTTGTATCCTGAATTAAATGCATATATTATTCCCTGAGATCATTACGTAGACATGTATGTATAGATTTTATCCTTCTTTTTACGATAATTAATTAATTAAAATTGCAATTTAAATTTTATATATTGAGATACATTGCACGCGTAAGTTATACATTATTAGAATAGTGTCCAATATTGTTAGGTGCAGTATCATTATAGGTATAGGTACACAAACATCTATATTCTATAATTAATGCATCAAATAAATTGTAAATGTTATTTTACTGATGTTAAAGTCTATTATTTTTTAGTCTGCAGAATGTTATTTTTTAATATTACAAACATTGGTATGCTTTTCATGAAGTATTAATTCCATATCAAAAGAGCTGTCTATTTATAAATCGAAATTTCCAAACCAAATTACTTTTATTTTTTTATTTCAATAAAAAAACAAGAACTACCTAATCTTTCGTATATATATATTTCTGAAAATGTAAAATATATATTTATATATTACAAATAATACTTGTATAAAATGAAATGTGACTTTTAGAAATAAAAAGGAACCGTAATTAAATTTGTATATATTATTATTCTAAACAAAAACAACCGACTACATAATTAATTTATGTAAAAAAGAGAAGAAATATAGTTACTATAATATGTTTTCAAAAAGTATAATATTATTCCATTTCGTCAAAAGATTGTCTGTTTTCTAGACTATATTTGAATAAAATTGAAGAATAATATATTAAATACATTTTCCGGTGAACAAATCAAGAAAATTGTTCTTATTGTAACAAAAATACTGGGAATATTTTAATCTTATATTCATTTAGAATATTGTTTTGATTTATTTTCATTTCATTACTTTTCTTAGATTAATAACAACAAAAATAAATTCGTTGCATAAAATATAATAATGTTTAATAGGGTTTTTTTTCATATTGTGTTAATAATAATACGCTATAATACGTGTTAGAATATTTAAAATATTAGAATTAACTTAGTAATATGTATACATAATAAAATACTTTATTTGTGGTCTGTATTAACGAAAAATCCAGTTAAGGAGAATGACCCTATCTCTGCAAGGGAGTGTTCGTATTATAATATAAAGACTAGTCTTTTTATTACGATGTCGTAGATCAGATGAGTCTAAGAAAACAGTTTATTATTACTTTTTTATTTCTCATCTACTCGTACTATGGTCGAATATGGGACCATTAGAAAACCGATTTCTTAATCTGTTTAAACTTATTTTTATATTTATCTTAAAATATAATATAAGTAAGTACATATTAATTTTTTTTTCTTATGGTTATTAACTAATAAATTGTATTGATACGTGAGAGATATAATAAAACGCGATGTTAAATTAATTATGTGAACCCGTTAAAAACATTGTTATTTAATTAAAATAAGAAAAAAACTATACATCTAGAGTAAAAGTAGAACTCAACACTACACAATATACTATTGCGTTTAAAAAATACAGATATTATTTTTTATATCATTATTTATAGTATACAGAACACAGCACATAAAAACATTTATTTTATTTTATTGTGTGCTTGTAAGTTTTATCCTAATGAGAAATAAAACAAACACAATTCAGAACCTCTGCAGATAGTGATCATGACAATTATTAAAGAATGGTGTAAATTTGATTTCCTAAGGTTTTGAATAAATTTCAATTTAACCGTATAAGTTTTCTACATGTACCTATTTAACGTTTTTCTCCGAGAGAATGACAGTTTAAAATCGTTTCTGTGTTATAGACAACAGCATACACAAATACTTACACGGGTGTGGATAATATAATATAATACAATCGCAGTAATTGTCAACATCTGACCATAGATGGTACTCGAGAAGGAATTAAAAAAAAGTCAATATTTGTACGAGTGTCGCATATAAAGATACCGCTTTGACGCGTTAACACGAATGCGCACTTAATACGATTAATCCGTGAAAGTTGACTCCTGGTTTTTAGACCACTTCGTCCCGACGATCGCAAGCGATTAAAGTCCACACGATAAGATTTTGTTCTCAATTTTCAGGTCAGCGTATTTTTATAATATACATTTACCCGGCCTAACCGAATAAGCCAATAATTTATTTGTGTGTATAACCTATACCTAACACGACGTATGACCTGTATAATATAATATACATAATAGTATAATACTATCTATAACAATATTGATAACTAATATAATAAAAGTCAATTGCATACCATTTGTACGTATAATAAATAACTAGAAAACAAATTTTATAATTGATGCTGTACAAAGATAATTCTTTTTAATTAACTGAAAAAAAAAAACAATATCTTTTTTAAAACGTCTCCCATCATTTATATAATATATATATATTTTTTTTCATATTAAAAACACAACTCAAATCATTCACTGGAAGTTATTCACAAGATATAATATAATGTAGTTTTGCCACCATCAACACATTCTTTCTTCCAGCATCTCCTTTTTCGGTTTATTTTCTATTCGAATTATTCAACAGTCGCTAATAAATCTTTCTTAGAAAATCTCCGATTGTGCTAAAAATAATGTAGGTAGTGAGTCGTAAAATAATCCAATTCTTCCGGGCATTTCGATATTTTCAGATCGTAAACAATAATTACCGACCAACAACAAAAGATTTTATTGGTAAACCGCACCATAAAATACAGTTGGCTTTTAGACACTGATTCGAAATCAGTAATCGTACGGTTTTTATTTTTTTTTAACGCCTCTACATAATAGGTTTAAACTTCCACCTTAATCATAAACATGTACTAATATCAACTAAATTTTGACTGTGTTAAATAAATTCCCGAATTCCGTACACGATCACATTAATATAATAATACAATTATCATATGGCTAAAAATCGTTTAAAGAAAAACGTGTTGACCTAACTCCACACACACATAATCGTCTGTTTTAAACAGCTAGTATAATCACGAGCGGTATTATACAAACGAACTCATTTTTCGTTCAATATTCATTATAATACCTATATTTTATAAAATCTATTATTTAAACGTAGGTGAGTACAATAATAAAGATAAGCATAAATTAAATCGAAACGGATACACGATAATATGATCATGTACCTATGTACCATATTATGTTGTGCATACATTATTTATATTATTATTACATTCTTTGAAATGCTATGCGCAGTTATATTGTTGTTACATCGTTGTCTTTTTGTTAATATTTAAAATCATGTATTGTTTTTTAAACATCAACCGACAACGCGCGGTTGACATAATAAGTTGGGTACATGTGTGTATATTATTATTATTATGATACACGCGGGCATTCAACAAATCTTAGATATACTAACGAATCACATAAATTAATAGCAACGCATCATGTGAACACTATTATAATAAAATACACGATATATCACGTTTCTCGTGAACCGGATAGGATATAATATTATATGATACAGGCATCCCTCTTAGTATAGTGTATGTGACCTAAACTGTATACAATTGCTCAACAGCTAGGAATTTATATAATCGCAAACGGATATTTATTTTATGTGTGTATGTGCTTCAATATGTCCTAACTCATAGCAACAACAATAAGAAAAGAAATACACATTTTTTATATTATAAAAACACACACACACACACAAGCACAGATAAAACTAATATTTAATTGTACATGACAATTATTTTTAAATCGAAAAACCGGTGACACGGAAAAGTAAGTTTATAACAATAATTTTAATTATTTCACTAACAGTAATATTCCGTTTTTAATAATGTCCAAGATTTTAAGCGTACTACATTAAGCAGTAGCGTTCGTCGTATTGATTTGTAAAAATATATTAACTTATTTTTTGATGAATTCAAACTTTAATTATATTTTGTTCCGTTGTCGGAGTTAGGTCATGCGGGCAAAATAAAAGCGTGACAAGTTGTGCAACGTCGCAGATGGTTACATTTCTTTAGCGCTCCGGAACAGAATAAAGTTTCGAATCGGCGAAGAAAGACTTTTGGATCGGTATACGACAGGCTACACCAGACATCCTACTCGAAATCCCGTTACAGTAAAAAAATCTGTGCTGCTCTCGGGAAAAACAAAAACGCGCACGCTCGCCGAATGTCTCGGAAATTCACAATATTAATATAATAATATTATACACTGCGTTTCAGGGTTTACCTCGAGGAACCTTAAGACTGTTTGCGGACATTGAAAACACATTCGGCTTTTGAACGGATTTCTCTCAGCATTACGCGTGATAAAATACGATACGGTGTGCCCCGGCCTGCGAGTCCGGCCGAAACGTGGGAAATCACGTGCGGTCGAAACGGGTAAAATCACGCGCTCCGCCTAATCGATCATAAACGTCGTCCACTTCTGAGGCAGCTATTATGTACGCACACACACACACACACACGCACACGAGTATTAGTATATATATCATTAAAATATTGTAACACGCGTACCTATACACATAATATGATATCGTATGGCGTAATGTTGATAGTAATTTATGCACCGACTTATGTAGTCTTAAGCGCGTCCGTCGCGTGTTGCTGTAAATAAAGACACCGATTATTGTGTATATAATAGCATACCCGTATTATATACATAAAATATAAATATATAATACTATTATACGGCACGGTAGTCGATAATCGTTTCTTTTCGGAAAACGAATCCGATCCTGTAGCCCGTGTATACCTATAATATTACAATGCAGCGACCCGAAGTCACTATACTATTATTATTATTATTATTATGCCGTATTATGCATATTATAATAATGTATTACGGGTCGTCCGTGGCTCGATTATCTCGCCACTGCTGCTGCTGCTGCTGCAGCTCACGCGACGATCCATCGTTACGATTTCGTGATCCGCCTGTGTGGCTAAACGGTTCACTGCGATACCGAAATCGTAATAGCGTCCGCCAGAAAGAAGAAAAATCGTTTATACATAATATTATGTAATATTATGAAAACTAAACGTCCCCCGGGTGGTCAGTTATACCCCATCATACCTATTTCTATTACTCGACCACTCCTACGTTGAAATTTCAATTTTAAAACCATTCTATATTATAATAGTACAATATTTTTACCTATTAGTTATTAGTTAGTTGCATACTAATGTATTCTTCACTGGTTAAAGTATCTTCGTTGCTACCGTTGTCGTAAGATTATTTTTCTCTGGTTTGACCATATATTCATATTTCATAATTGAATTTATTTGTATAAATTATATATTTTTTTTATGCGATACCTACGCTGACTATAACGTGATAATATTATACTTTTCGTTCTTTTATAATAATATTTTAGTACACGCTTAACAAGCTAAACTGTTGCCTTTAAAATTCTATTATTATTACTTTTTTGTTTAATAATTATTTATTATAAATGCGAAAAATAATTATGTATGTATTATAAGGCGTACTAAACATTTTAAATGAGTAATAATATTATTTCGTACACTATTCATTCGCTTGGTATATATTATTAATTTCTGTTTTCATCGAAAACTTCTTGATTTCAATTATATAGTTTGACGAGAGACGACAGAAGAAAAACGCACTTAAGTGTAGTTGAAGCGTTTTCTCTGCAACCATAAGGCTATTCGATTATTAGAACATTAAAATGCTTCGCCTTCGAGCTAGGACGAGTGGTTGAACAAACCATACACTGCACCTCAATATACGTTATAAAATGTATATAATATGATACCTACACATATACACAAACGAATTGCGAGAATAATATTGATTTATCGTACTTGAACATTCTCCTATTTTACTGATGGGACGTTCGACTCGTTCGTGTTCTGGAACCACGGGGGGAGGGCCTAAATTGTAACAGTAAGTACCTACTATGTACCCAGTAACGCGCGTATTGCGTATTCAATACACGCCGAAGTGGTGTAATGTAGATTTAACATTTTGGTCAAATTTACTTAAATTGTATGATAACACTGCTCGAATGGCCGAGTCCTATATAGTTTTCTATAAGTAGAATGTTATATAGGTACTGGCGTACTACAGTTATTATTTTTTATATAATTTATTACGTATAAAAATAATAAACTTCAAAAATGTATAGGTACATACAAATCGGCACAAAGTTTTAAATTGAGTGTCTTTGAAAGTTTGGTAATTTTTAATTTTTTAAAACTTTTGTGGCTATAATTTTACATAGTCTAGAATGATTTAACAAGTATATGCGTTCTTCTATTTTTAATGCATTTATTACATTTTTGAAGCTATGCAGGGATGTACATGATAACCAATTTTAGCCGGAACGCAGTTCACGGTGTCGTGTGTTATTTAGCGGGACAGAGTATAATATTATATCTAATTTACGTTAATTAAATTTTAAAATTCTGAAAATCAAAATTTGAATAAATACAGTTTTAAATTAAAACGAGGTGATCATGATGAATCACTATGTATACCTATAATATGATCAAGACAACTCTTAAAATGAATTTGCATTACAGATAATATCATGGTATGGTGAATGTGAGTATTTTACACCACGAATCTGTGTTCGAAATGTAACACTATATTATATTTCATTTCTAAAAACGTGTACATATTATGTGTTATTTATATTATATTTTATTTCTAAAAACGTGTATATATGTGTTATTTATATTATGTAGATTGCGAAAGACTTATACAATGAACAATATTAATATAATATGATACATATTATAATAAGAACGTGCAGAAAATGAATAATGTAGTACCTAATTGAAAATTTGTGTCGTAGAAAATTTTAAATAATTTAACTACCATCAAAAAGAGAACCCATACACGCAATATATACATTGCAAAATGGATGAATTATTTAATATTTTTAACTTTAAACTTTAAACCGTTTCTAATTACACACATAGTATGCAGCAAACTTGTATTTATTTTATATAGCAAATAGTAAATACAATATCAGATGTGAGTAATATTATAAACGTATTGTTTATGTAGATCCCTACAAATATTATGTAAGCCGAACACAAATAACAATGATTACCGCACGCAATCGTGGTATATTATAATTATATATAGAATTATTCACCACAAGCTTGTTCACCCTAATTGTTTATCTATTAATGAATTTATTCAAATTATTATGATATTTATAAGTATACTTAAAAATTATATTTTAAAATTCTTGAAATGCCTTTTTGATATTTTGAAGAAGTGTCCTGTGATGACAAAAAAATTATGTTTTTAAAATTAGACCATCTCCCCTGCTTTTAACCGTTAGTAACACGGTGAATATATGAATATATTATTTTTAAATGTTGATGTACTGTCTAATTCAAAATTTTCACCAGTAATTTTCATTCATTAAAATATTTATAAAAAAGATAACAATAGTCCTAAATTTTTTTTTTACAAAAATATAAATTTTCAGATTTAATATCAGGTCAAGTATTTATTCTTGGACCATTTTTATAAATTATAAATATTGATAGGTTAATACAAGTTACAAATATGTCAAAATAATTTCACTTCTATAATAATATTAAATATAGTTTATTCTATTTGAAATTAATTTTATTAAAATATTATGTTTAGCAATTTCGTTAATAATATTACTACGTCAAGAATACAAAACAAAACTTATAAGTACTTCGATTTAATACTCAACGATAGTGAACAGTAAATAATTATAATAGTGTATTTTAGTTATTTTATTTTGAACATAAGTTTTACCCAATAATGACTCGTACGTTCAACTTTCGAGTTCTTCTAGCATAAATAACAGCAAAAATATAGCTCTCTTGTCATGTGGAAAAAACATTTTCTTATAAAATATCACGACACAATTTTATTTGAACATCGCATTTAAATAATTAAAAATGTTTAATCTACTAAAGAGGATTCAGAAATAAAATGCAAATACATGGTTAATTTAAAATGGAAAATTTACGATACCCACACGAAGGAAGAAAAAAAATTGAATACAACTATTAGAATATTGAATTCTACATTATCTCGAATAAGAAATTTACATTTAAAACATCGCATATTTATAAATATGAGTTGGTTGATTTAAACTACACGCTAAATACAGCTGAAACTGTTATCTGAAATACTTCGCTGAATACATTTAGGAATTATATTTGGTAATTATAAGTCTATTATTTATCAATAAATCAAAATTTTAATATATTATAAATTAAAGTCAGCTATTCAACAAATTCCTCACTATGTCTGCTTCTAAATTAATAACTTATGATACATATTATGTTGTTATTGGTTGAAAAATGAAATGTAATCAATTTATTATATTGTTAAATATTAACAATAATTGTACTTATTAAAAAAACGACATTCTTTATATTATCGTTTTTTTTATAAAAAATAAAAAATCAATCACTTAAAAATTGTATTGCCGCGAATAACTTTACAATTTATTATTTGTATTACAAATCTACAAGAAATTTTAAAAAATATGGCGTTCATGGTTGAAACCTTACCTTGGCCCAGGACAGGAGTTCAGCTGAACCCTATCTAAAAACGGGCCTGCATATTGTGATAATTTCTGTTTTCTGTTTCACATTAAAGAGTTTAAGACTAATGAGGCAATTCTGTCAGAGAAAAATTAAAACAACGTTCAATGATGAAAATTAAAATGGCTACGCTAACTCAATTGGATTGGAATTCGGTTAGATTCGTTTAAGGCTGTGGTCGAGTAGGTATAAGATACACCTGATAAATAGACAAGAGTCGACGCACCTAAATAGATTTATTTTTTACGAAGACTTATTTCACAAGGTGTAATATTGTTTTAATAAAAGTAAACTGCATAAGATAGTCTACAAATTAATCAAATACAGTTTTAATTAAATTGTAATATTATTACTAAACTGTTGTAATCCGTTGGTGTACCTACCTATACCACGTAGGTATAATATAATATATGCATACTTTTAAATCGTATTTTTAAACGAGTATAATAATTATTTATAGTCATCATAATATTAAATACATTACTTGAAATGATTTTAATTGGCTTTAACGGCGTTAAAAATAAAATAAAATTAGTTAACGCGTATGCTATATAATATTATAATTTGATGCATTATTACAACGCTTTAATGTCACTCATCAACAATCTGTTAGAAAAACACATTTAAAACGACTTAATAATACGACTATGCAAATGAAGGAGTGCGCGTTTCGTACTGTAACATTATTGTAGTACGGTCGTATATTATTATTATTATTATAAATTCATGTAATTAAACATCGTAGGTATATACCCATTACCTATACTCGAATGTAGCAGCTATATACGGCGAACAAACAAAATATTGGTCGTTAAAATCGTTATCAACTAAAAAGCGTCTATTGGTGCGATCTCCCAAAAACAACATATTAATATTAACTTGGGACGTCTCTTGTAACTTGTGCGTAGCAACTGCACGGCTATAGTGGCATCGGCAGAAGCAGCAGCAGTATACGGATATTAAACAATGATAAAATTGCTAATAATTATTATCAGAGAGAAACAAAAAACTATTATAGATTTATCAGTGTATATTATGGAAAAAGACCAACTACGTGGCGTACGAACGCGTTGTAGTTATTATAGGATACTATGTACACTTGTATTATATGTGCGTATATTCACATATACATAATAATGGTAATAATAATAATACGCATTACTTTCATGACGTATAAGTATGGTAAATATATTATATCGTATACGTTATGATACACATACACTGATATGAGAGTATTACAGGACGCATATTATAATATTATGTATTACGCGTACGTCGAGCCGTATAAGCAGGAGACGTCGGCCGGACAACAACAATAACGATTTGCCCTTTCACTCGCGGACGTCGTTTAATACGTTATACGATATCTGCTGCACGTCGTATAGGTACATGTTATTATAATGCAGGCTACAGGTACGTAATACGAATGCGGCACAAAAATAATAATCATAATTTATAATATTATATGCCTCCGTAGCGCGGCTCTCGGAAATCGGAAAAATCGCCACGAAGGCCGTCCGGGTCCGAAACCAACGACGCGTCGTTATTAATCATCACAGCGATAATGTTATATACTACACGATGATGCTCTCCGTGTTATGGTTATATGTACCGTTCGATTAAATCCGATACGCGTATTTTGATATTAGGGACACGCGCGCACTTGCACCTAAATAACAATATTATATCGTCCTCTCTCCGTGGCACCTAGTAATTTCTTCACGAATCGTTACAATAATATGATTGGCGTGTTGCGTATAGGTACTAAGCGCAGTGGAGAATTTAACTGAGCAAATATGAACATTTGTGGACTCTGTGGACTTTGTGGAGCACTCGTTGAAGCATGCTTAAAAAAAATTAACCATTCAAAAATTTGAAAAAATAATATTCGATCTAATAATATTCCAAAAATGATGTGTATAATATAATTATATACTATTATAATAATAATAATTAAAATCTACATCTCAAACGCGTACACTCATAATGACAATCTGTACACATGTTATTTATAATGTACCAATAGATTGTCCAAAATGTATTATGCATATTACAAATGACAGATAATTTACAAAAATGAAGAGATGCTCTTCACCAAGTACCTAGTAATTATATATATATATTTTATTCATCTCTTCGTAGTTCGTGATATTGTTTTGTAATAATTATATTTTAAAATGAATGAATGGATAAAATTAATTGTTAATAATTACAATTTTGACGTTGAATTTTATAGTGACTTTATAATTATTATTTTGTTGTTAAATAATTAAATTATAATTATTAAGGTATAACTCAGTTCATAATATTTATTAAAACACTAAAATGTTATTGCTCTACCTCTGAATAATTATTTTACTGAACCTTTGTAATGTTAGTAAATAGATCATTTTTTTCTTAGATCCATTATTTGCCGACCGTGTTTTTCTTGTTTGTGTATAGTATTTGAACAGTCGCGCGCTCTGTGTGTACGCTAAGGTAATAATACATTTTAGTATATTACTGCATATCGTATAGGTCATCAATTCATCGTTGTGAACACTTTTTCTAATTTAAAACAATGCAGGTTTGACAGTGACGTGAGACGTCGATATTTTGTCAAAAAAAAAAAAAAAAAAAATGACGATATATGACTGATAACACGTTCATCGGAGGTTGTGGCGACGTCGAGGCGGGACGGGTATATCGAGCGGTTAAAAAATGCGACGAAATTAATTAGAAAAACACCGGTGCGCATGCAGACAGAAGAAAACAATATTTTAATATTGTTATTATAATATTACGTTTAATATTATCATGTATATGGGTACGACGAGTGTAAATAGATATTTTCGACGAGAACGCGAAACTAATATAATATTATTATTATACACACGACCGCCGCCGTGGCCTCGGGCGGACGTTAAAAAAATAAAATAAAAAAATAAAAAAAAAAGGAGAAGAAGAAAAAAAGCGGCTCCGTGTGTGCTGCAGGAGGAGACGGCCGGCAGTGTGTGGGACGCATGTGCCATTAACATACAAATTACATTCTTCGGAGAGTCGGTTAGGAACTCGACCGACAGACAGGGTCATCGCCGAGCGCACACGCACCATTACGCGCCGACCGGTATAGTTTCCCTGGTCGGCACACGCTCGATGATTGTACGTTTAAATATCATTATCTTCGTCCCCGTCGTCATGACTAAATAATATCATCGGCGTGCGAAATAAATCCCGTTACGCCCGTCGATCGTATCGCCGCCGATGGGTTCGCTGGATCCTCGTGTCGTATCATCGTACTAAGCCGGTGTTAAGTTCCACCGCAGATTTGGGGTGTCGATCGTTCCGGAGGAATGAAATAAAAAAAATGTCTACGAAAAACCCATTTCGTAGGCGCATTCGCGTATAATAGTGTGAAAGGTACGCGATTTCGGCAACTTGGTGGCGGTCCTTTATAACGACTATAGGTAATATAGGTAATATGTATGATATGTGTATACACATATATGTAAAAATTGGTGTGCGTATGTGAAAATAACGATATACACAGGTATATAATACGTACACGGTGCTATGCGTATATCGGTCGGTAAAACCATAAATTATTGCGGGGACGCGAACCGGGTTTATGGCCGAGGGTAATTTGTCGGCGCCGGGGCTTTTCGAATTTCGCGGAAGGGGATACTTATCCTGGCGGCTGCCCGGACCGCTTCGATTCTTGGGTAAATTGCTTCCGGGAAATGCATTATATAACCACAGGTAACGGAAACTATCTTAATTAGATCGATCCGGAAGCGGAGTCGGCGTTCGGAGAGCTTGAAATATAATAATGCACCGATATATTATTATGATGCGAGAGTCGACACGGCTCGGTCGGTGTACCTATAATATACGTGCAAAGCGATGATTAAAAGTTCGAAACGCGATTGAGAAATACCTATTTAGTATTGCGAAAGTTAATTATCTTTCCGCTGGACATCTGCACTGTTTTGTACATTGTATTACTATGATAGGTATCTACGTCGATATTGCCGATTGACGCGATTATAAGCGGACAGAAAATAATGACGTTAATTCGTTAAACGAACAGGTGACTGCATTTCTTTTTCACGAATGGATTTCGATTTTTTGCCGACTTACGGGTGCTGGTGAACTGCGAGACTATATTATTTACAACACGTTTTAAAAATGTAAATAAATGACCGTGTTAATGGCGCCCGTGTGATAGACCACACCCGACCGACGAAAATTACGTTTAAAAATCTCGGCGAGCCGTTAAAGGTTATAGCGCGTACAATAATTATTATTACGATGACGATGATGAGATACGAGTAATAATAGTAGTAATAGTATTCAGATCGTCGACGGCCTCCTAAATACGCCTCGCTCGTACCTGCAGTACCTGTGTGTGTATAAAATCGGTTTCGAGACGATGATCCATTCATCATAATACTATTATAGTGTTATACGAGTGACTTGTAATATAATAATGTAAAGTGTGCATAGCCGGCCTGCAAGGGATACAGTCGTGAAAAATGTTTTATGTTAACTGTATTTATAGTACCCTACCTACCGATTGCTAATGCGTTAAAGTGTTACGGCAGAATGGATGTACTCGGAAATTGTGATGGACGACTGTAAAACACTATAAACAGTAAATCACTTTTTATACTGCCGATAAAAATGACCATAATATAACATAATAGCCTGGTACCTAATTGCTTTATTTTTCTTCGTTTCGTTTATTTTTTTTTTTTATGCTACATAGAAATCAAATTCAATCACAATTATTATATTAATGCGCGGTAGGAGTCTGATACTCTGAACATACTCGATCATCGTAATACTATTGCGTGGCGTGTAGCGTATATAGTTATTGAAAAGAAATTATTTGAAAATTTGAAATAAATACTAATTGTCGACATAATGTCAATTAATAAATTGTATATTATTGTTATGTTTTCAGTTAAAGGAATTACATTTTAGACGTTCGTGTTTTATAATATATTTTGTATATTTTAAATTATATATAAGTACGAATTATATAAAATATAATATAATTTAAAAAAAAAGATAATAATTCATTTATGAAAGTGTTGCTTTCTCAAGAAAACTCTGAGTATAGGTACTTCTTATGTACCTACTTTAACAATTTATAAATTTATAAAAATAGATACGCAAAAACGCCCGTCATTATAAAACCATCAGTTTTGACTAATGTTATTTAGAATTTTTTTTTTACTGTTGTTTTTTGCAATGTGTTAATAGTTTCTCGAGGTATAATCATATTAAGAGAATGAATTAATTTTCTTTGGCAACTACTTCAAATGATTAACGAGATGCTTTTCGTTTTTTAACAACAGCCTTGAAAAAAAAATAGGTTAAGTATACAATTTCAGTCAAAATTTACAATCTTCTCTAGTTATAATAAATTACATTAATAATAATATTATCATTATAAATTTATAACAATAATATAAGGAGTTAAGACAAAAAATAGTGTAGGTACATATATCATTCTAATAATATGTATCAAAGTGCAATAATAATACCTATTTAAAATTATTGTGTATAATTGATATCGATATGATATTTGTATTAATGCTAGTATATACCTAATTTAGCTGCGAAACAAAAAAAAAAAAATAATGCAAAATATTTGAATAAAACGTTAATATTAAGAGCTTATTTGCATTTAAGTTTATATAGGTACTAATAATATATTATGAATGGTAACGATAACGGAAATATAAAACTAAATTACATGCAAATAAAAACGGTAGGTAGCTAGTTATAAAACCCTTCTTTAACTAATAAATTTAAAGATGTTTTATTTATAGAACATACTAATATATTATACATAAACATAATATTATGTAAATGCACGAACTAAATTCAATCATCTTTACTCAAATGATTCCATTCTAAAAATACTCAAAAATATCTCAAGTAGTTTTATTGCTTTGGTTCAACCTGGAAGAGTCCCATTCTCAGCAGTCAGCACTCCCCTCCAAAAAAAAAAAACCACACAACATATTAATGCATATTTTATGTTTTCTAGGTGTATTTTATTTATTAAACAACACCAATTTGTTTTCAGAAACTTTACAGATTTTTAAAAACGTGTAACATAATTGTATAAGTTAATATAATATAATAAGTCCGGTACCTCAAAAACCACGTATACTTAATGAAATATATTATTATTATTAAATAGACGCTAAAATTGGTTTAGTCTTCAGTCATAATCTATAATATGGGTAAGTACAAGATATTATAATAATTAATAATGGAGATAATAATATGATGAATAGAAGACCTACGACCGATATCGTCCCAGCGAGGGCGATGGTTCTTTAATATTAATATTGAAGTTTGAAAATTACGAAAACTAATGTTCAATCGATATTAACTATACTATAACAACGTTGATAGACGAAAACCTATGTTTGTCTCAGCTACATAGGTATAACTCACTGCACTATACCTGTATTATATAATATAATATAACAGAAATGGACCTTCCGTAACATATCGTAATAATGTTATTAATATATATTAGCCAGTAAATAATAATTGTAGTACTTAGTTATGTTACACATAGGTACAGACTAGCTGTAGCAGCAATGCTGCCGATTGGATATACATATATCTATCACCTATACCTGTATAATAATAATATATTATAAGTACGCGAGTCGTCGTCTCACAGGAAATCGATTATGTGGTTGTGTGTATAGGATTATACGTGCACTGTGCTGACTGCTCTGTGAATGTGTGTTATGGCTGCTATGAAGAAAAACAATTTGCAATATACTCGCCGGCCTTTCTTGACCCTCTACCCCGGTCAGTGCACAGTTTTATGAGAGTACGGTCATCGTCGTCGGGTAATAAAAACGGTCAACTCTTAGGCTGCCGGAGAAGCTTCTCCCCGCACACTCTCGTTGCCCCTTTCGCTTCAACGAAACCAAACTTCTCCCACCCGTCCCGGAGATACAATATTATTGGACTCGGTGCGCAGAGACAACTGCGGGGAAATCGACCTCCGATCTCCCGCTGCAGCAGCACCTCGTCCCGGCTACTACTCGTCCGCTACCCCTTCGGCGACTGGCAGTTAAACGCATAGGTTAGGTATATATTATAATACATATATCTATGTAGTGACCGCCGCCGGACAATAATCCCACTTGACGTTTATTGTTTCCGAGGAGGAAATCCAATTTGAGTTTTTTTGCATTTTTTTTTTTGTTTTTACCTCTACGAAACGACGTTTTTATTACGATCGACCGAGTCCTCGCGTACCGGCTGCAACGCGATAGATCCTGTGGTACGTATAACGAGCTCACGCATTTATCGTCGTATGGGGTGGTGTAGTTTGGCGTCGTTCCCTCGACGATTAATTACGCGCGTAGTTCGCAGTAAATTATTGTAAAAAAAAAAATGTCTAAAAACACCAGATCTCTATCCCTAGTATAATATGTAGGTATGTCGAGTGTATTTTATGTTTTTTTTCCATACAAAATTACGATCGGCCAGTTAATTTGTTTTTGGTTAATTAGAGGGAGTACTATATTGTTTCGAATTCCTCGATACGCTGTAGTCGGTGTATATCGTCCCGGACTAATTGAAACGATCTGCGGCGGTTGTATATTTTCATGTATATTATGGTATAATGATATAATATCATACTTATATAGAAAAAGTTACGAGAGAGAGAGATTACTCCCTTTACTCGTAAAATATAACAATATAATATAATACTATACGGTAATAACGATGTATACGCGACGGCGACTACGACGATGACGATAATAATAATAATCGTACATAACGACCGTGTGACGCAAGTATACAACGTAGTGATATATTATGTACCACGTAGTCAGTAGTTTTGGCCCTCCGGATCCGCCACCGCCGACCATTGTTTACACAGAATAAACGACTTCTGCACTGTACACCGACTGTTGCAGAGGTCTGTTGCAGTTGCATGTATAATCCAATGTGCACTGCGGGCGTTGCAGACGTATAATAATATATTATATAATATTATTAAAACGTCTCGTACGCTATAGGAAAAAAATGAGATCGTCGCCGATCACAGATATAGCAATCGTTACTATGTTTATATTAACGTGAAAACAACATCATATATTACGAAATTCGCGTGAGACAGCTGTATGTGAGTCCGACGAAGTTCGTCTATATATACGTAAAATGTTATTACTTATTATGTAGTGTTTACCGCGGACGTTTAGACGTTATTGGGACGTTTGAAAACTTTCAATTTGAGCTAGAAATTACCGAGATTTTTTTTTCTCGAATTTTGAGTTTAATTAGACGTACTTATAACATTAGTGCGTAGTAATTTCGACAAAAGTTTGTGTCGTTCGTTCGTGTTCTGCAACAGCTGACGTTTTTTTCACATTTCCGTACTTCTCTCTATCTGTAACGAATTTCCGGTTTGTCTGTTCCGAATCAGAACTATATTATGTTTATAAGTTTTGTTTTTATATTTTTCATTTAAGAGAGCTAAGATGTTTATGGCCCCGAACATAAAGTTCAGTGAACTTTTGAAAATCACGTGATTCGCAATATTACAATCATAATAACGAGTTTAATAATAAAATACATTATACACCTAATTATCAATAATTATGATAAGCACAATAAGATTTAAACTAATTTTAAATTCATATAAATGGTATAGGTATGTAATAGTCCAAACGAATAAACAATCAATGTCAAAACAGAATAATCCATTAACTATTAATCTAAAAAATAAATTTTAAATTATGCCTACTATTCTTGCTATTATTACTTGTATTTTAGAATTATCAAACATTCACACACTTTTAAACTTTATAATAGATTGGATTTTTAATATTTAATAGGTATTTTTTGGTTTATCGTTTTGAATGATTATGGTTCATTTATTTGCATAAAATAATACAAGTCGGTAAAATAAAATTAACGTTTCAAACAAATTATCAAAAGAGGAATACAATATTAATAATAAATATATTATAGATATTGAAGGAATAAATTCAATTCAATTGCTTTTTGATTGAGTAGCTGACAGAATGTTAGAGTTTATATTCAGTTTACAAATTGCCTTAGGTTATTTAATCAGTAAAATAATGAAGGTTATAGGGAAGGTTGTTATTATTAAAATATTACCATTATTCGTGTGGATATTTCGTTTTAGTGAAATGTTATCAGTATGTACAGATACCCTATGTGAGTAAGAAACCACCCTGTGGATTTGTTGGATGACTAATTATTCGTTTAAACGAATAAACGCGGGAAGGCATAATATTTTAATATTTTATATAAATATATGTAGCGGCAAAATGTATACAACTAGAATAAATTATACCAAAAATGGAATTGCTGGTGAGAAAGCGTGGCATAATAAAACGTGAGTGGGTTCTTATTATCACCGAGTGGTTGTGTCACCATTGCCGTATCTGGGCTATATCATATACCGACGATGTTCATAGAAAATAATATATCGTATTAAAAATAACGTATCAGATGTGTGATGGAAGTGCGACCGACGTTGTCGACGTGACTAGTGCGTGCTCATTATACACTGCATAATAATAGTGTATTATAACTATGCTATATTATACAGCAGGTTAGAGGTGGTTGAGCTGAAAACGGCTATAAGGACGTCCGACAATCACGTCACGGATATAAAAATTTTTTTTGAATTTTTCCATACTGTATTCAAATTTAAAATAGGATGTGTCTAAAATGTAGACTTCTTATAATATGATTATATATCGACCACATAGGGGTAAACAATATAAGAAATCGGTGTAAAAATTCTTGAAAATCTTTGGAAATCATCGGAAATCATTGGAAGTCTCTGGAAATCATTGGAAATCTTTTAAAAAATGTTTAAATATAATATGACTAAAGTATACTTTACCTTTCTTTTTTTTTTTATAAATAAGTGAAGGACTCAAGTAATTAATTTCAAAAAAGTACAAAAATCTTTTCAAGTAAACTTCACGAAGAATTCATATATATGTTTTTGGATTTTTTTTCCAATAACTAGGACAGTCAGTACAGTTGGTAAAATATTGGTCTATTTTTGTAGAAAATACAGCCGGGTCGAATCCCCTTAATAATATTTACAACTGGAGCAAAAGACTTTGGTTCATGACAATTATTCTAAGCACATTAACATGGAATGTTCATTAGGTATGCTTAATACTTCTTATTAATACCTATACCATTTCTGTGAATTACAAATTAATTTCAGTTTAGTGAATCAAAAATTGGAGAATAACTATTTTTTTGTCATTTCAATAGTCGCAATATAGTGTCTTCATTATAAATCTATAATAACTATACTACCTATGTCCAATATAGATCATTTTAAATTTACTTAAACTTGGATCGTATGACCATCGTACCGTTTTTGTGTGTAGATACCTTCTACAATTCGCGTGACGTAACTATAAGTGAAATATTTTCAGATTCGGTGAGAGTCAACGATTTGATCACCTCAAAACAACTGACACATATTTGTTAATCCTTCCCAGTAATTATGTAAAACGACGTAGTATAATGGTTTTTAGGGAACATTAAAAAACTGCAATCGAGGAAGACTGACGACCGTCGTGTGACGTATGTGTGTGAACGAATCTAGAGCAGAATAATACGTGTCTGTCATCGATACAAAATATATAGATACATCGCACACAAGGCACAAAACCACAGTACGATAAGTCGCATCGCCAGTCTGTAGCTGCAGGTAGGTAGGTAGGTAGGGACAGGTGCATTGTTTATCATTAATATCATTATTATTGCGTGGCTGTAAACTGTAAAGTACGTCATATTAAATTTAATACAATATAGACTTTTGTCTTTTAAACTATAGTCCATATACAAATTATTGTGGTTTATATAAGATAATAAATATAGTATAATAGGTACGACTGTGTGTGTCTTACGAGATATATGTACCATATTATATACATGCTCGCAGCTGCTACCGTTTCGGACAGTTCCCACGATGTAACTCCACCGCCGCGTTACCACTCCGTACATTACAATAATATTATATTATAATATACTCTGGTGTTCGGTTAGTCTTTACAGCGTTACACGACGATATTATTATGGTAAATACGCTGCGCACGCGGATCTCCGAATAATAACAATTATTATATTATTTTATTCGTCGTTCGTTGTCGTCGTCCTTTGAGACGGTCTTCGCGTGGCGCCACGTACATAATACACCGAGCCACTGAGGACCACGATGCGGCACATACCAACCTGCGACCTGCACTATGATCTACTACAATAATAATAATAATATATGGGTATTGTACGTTAGAGTGACGCAGTGACGCGGTCGACTTCGGTGCCGGATATTTCGGTCGTCGGTCGCGTAGGAACGCACGAGAGAATAATAATATATTATATTATACGGTCGTCCATTCATCTCGAGGCGATGGCGTGGGTAAACACTCGACGACGATGAGTGAATACGCGGTTCCCTAGTCGAAGGGGGTGATGATGAGGCGGAGGCGAAAACGAACACGTCGCGGACTTAAATGCGCGCGACACCGTCGGAATTATATTTTTTATCGTAATATTGTATCCATCGTGTACGCATTGTGTTATACCACTTGTTACCATAATAATATTATACTTGTATAATTCAATACGCGGAGTGCGACATATTCATTTATTATAATATTAAATGCATTTTAAACGGCGCGCGGTGCAGATTTTCCGGACTTGGAGTGGACGCGTTATTGTTTTCAACATTGTTTTTTTTTTTTTTGTTCAGCACTCGTTTTGTGACGTGTTTGTTTATGAAAATATCGTAACAACAAATAACTGTCGTTTACGCGGGTACGGTTTTCGGCGATCTAAACGCCCACGAAAAACGAAGACCTCGCGGAGAACTCGACGACTGCGACGATTACAATAATGATTGCATTATTGTCCGCGTGTGTTTGTTAAATACCGCACAGTACCTCCTCCGTGTGACACGCGTGACTGTTGCAAGACGAAAACGCCGAAGTGTATTCGAGTACATTCTGCAGTCGTTTAATTATTATCGTCGTTTAGAACAACACGGTAGGCGTGTGTCTATTGTCTGCAGCGTGCAAGGTTTGTTTGATTTTCGAGAAGTCTTTCTTTTTTTCCTCCGACTCCGATCGGGTTTGAAACGCAACGCGCGAGCATTGTTCTTGAATATTTTTTTTACGATAGCAGCGCATACGTATTAATATTATATTATTGTGTTGTAATAATAATAATATATAGTTGAGCGTTCCGACCGGTCGATTGTGATTTCACATACCACGCGGACGTATTCGTTTGTGACTCGTCGAGTGGCCACGCATCATCATTCAGGGTACAGTCACGAACTCGAGAGGATTTCGGTCGTCAAAACAATGGAGGCTTGTCCGTGGCTGCAGTTTCAGAGCAATCGAAATACTGTATACACATTATTATCATTATTATTATTACTCAACTACTATCATATATATTATATGGGTATATAATATGTATTGCCTACTTGTATCCGATGTGAAATTTTCAGCTTAACTATACTTGCGAACGTATACGCATATAAAATGGGTATGTACCGCTGAAGCCATTGACGATATTAATGAAACATACAAACTCGGCCGCTGTGTTCAGTTGTATAACACTCGAGTGAGATCCGCGTAGAATTATTATATTCATTCGTTTTGCGTTTCACAGTTCACAAAAACAATCATACAGTATAATACAGTCCAAACAATATAATAATAATATTATATAATATAATATGTCGCATTAACACGTATTAGTGGTCATTTGATTTTTGGAACAATAACGATTAATCGACTTCCTCGAGGACGTGTACGTGTTGTGATAAATATGTATCACGGTTTTACATACCGCAATAAATAATAGCAATATTGAAATGGAAAATAATACGATTTGCAGGACATCGACATTCGACGGTAAAGTATGGAACATTGAGTTAATATATTTTTATATTTACCTGGTAGATACGTCAGACATTAGGTTATCGTAAGTATAACCCCAGGAATACGAAATATTCGTTGCCGCTCCGAATAATATTACCTATATAAGTACTACCTACGTATAATATCAACCATAAGTCTAACATCTATGGTCAACTTGGGACTCAAATGCATGAATCTCAAACATATGAAATGGTACAAAAACCGAATTTTTGTATCGACATAACTAACTTTCTGCTAGAATAAACACTTTGTGATGTGTTGAATAAAATCACGAAATATCGTATTATTATACAAACCAAAACCAACCTCGGTCCGAATGTGTAATTTAACATCCCCAATTCTTGTATAGACATTATAAAATAATCTACGACGGTCGATTGACGTGCGTTGTATGGTACCTAATAAAAAAAATAGACATACGCTCATGCAATATCATAACGATTACTGATTACAGATCTGCTCGTCAGACAAGATCGATTCGGCGGAGTTTATCCATACATATATATAATGACGAAGAGTTGTTGCAGTCTAATCTATAGCCATCGTAGCTGCAGCTGCAACCGGGCACGTAATCGTTTCGAAACCGGACGTTTTGGTATAATACGAAATAAAAACAATAATAATACGATAAGTCAACACGCGCATACGCACGTCATATTATAATATTTATATCCATCGTATTATAAATATTACCTATACAGTGCGTATATTATATGCACGGTTAATCGGTTCAGTGGCTATTCCGCCGCAACTGGTTTACAGTAGACAATATTATTATTCCCAAATTCGATGCGTTCACGACACGCGGTCGGTCGTGTGCATTTTACTCGGAATCCACGACTTATACATGCGTATAATACGCCCGACTTCAGTCGCATTATGACAGAACGCTTCTGTAGTTGACACATTATTATTATTAGTAGTAGTAGTAACAGTAGTTGTAGTAATAGACAATATGTATTACATTATTAGTTATTAAAAGTCCAGCCGACCGACTGGGTTTTGAAACCCAACCAAACTCTCCGCGTAAGTCCAATAAAAAAAAAAAAAATAGAGAAAAAACACGACAATAATACAATAATTGTTTGGTCTAGTCGACGATTGTGTGTATGCATGTATGTGTGTGTGCACATCGGTTTTTATATTAATGCCAATTACGGTTCGTTTATTTTACGACCGCCGAGACGGTATAATATAATATTATTTATGTATATATGTACAGAATATGATTCATGTACATAGGAGCTCCCGCGCGGTCGCTATATAAATCGGCTTTATTTTCCGCCCGACATCGGATCCTCCGGGAACCCCACCGAGCAGGCGACTCTTATACACGTTATACATACGCCGCGGTCTATTATCTTACCGTTAGCCGGAAGAAACCAATTATATTATTGCCGGAGAAAAATATTCTCTTTGGCGTTTCCGAGCCGTTTCCGCCGCTGTTTTACGTAGCATTCGACGGTTCTGCGCGTGTCGTACGCAATCCGTTGCACTTACAGGTCGCAGTGATCAATTATTTTAATGTTATATAATATTTCCTTTGTAACAGTAACTTTTACTTTTTAGTTTATCTAGTCAAGACGACTTTGTTTAACGAGTTCGTTCCGCGAGTTTTAATCGTACGGATTAAAATAATTAAATTATTTAAATTATTCATACAATAAGCCTACTGGTATGTGTATTAATTTTTTAGTCTATTTTTAGATTTTAGTTTTTTAGCTAGGTCGGTGAACCACGTTTACCAAGAATTGATTTTAGATTTAAATCTACAAACCATACGCAATAGTGAATATACTTAATACTCTACAATTTACTTCCGCATTAAATAATAAAATTATTATTAAGTAGGTACAATGTACATTATTTTTGTTGGAGTATAATTTCTTTAAATAAATATTATCTTCTCGTCGATCTCAGCCAAAAAAAAGTTTAGTAACCCTACCTATGTCTTAACAATTTTAATTCTAGATACAGTGAGAGTGGCAAAAAGATTTATTTTCGGTCCACTAGCTGGAGCAATATGGCACCTAACCGGTAACTTTTTTTCGTAAAGCTAAACTTTGTTTCGTTAAAATTGACTAGTTAACATTTTTAACCTTGCGATAATAATTGGAGCATAAGAACTATAACGATATTAAAAAACAAGAAGCCTTAAGTAATCGCATTTTATTTTCAATTACTTAATCAATTTCAGTTTTATTTCTCAGGTTATAAAAGCATTTATTAACAGAATATATTTTGTTTGTACTTACTAAAAAAAAGAAGATAAATAAGCAAATTTCACATTTAAATCATCTAAAATTAGTTAGAGGTACATAAAAATAAATGACGATTGTTTTTATTATTGTATACTACTAAATCTATTTAATTTAATGCATTTTCGTGAAATATAGTTATCCTGATACAAAACATATTACATTGTTACAGTATTAATTTAAGATAAAATTAATTAAACTAATTCATCTATGTATACAAGTAATGTTCTGTTTTTGTGTTTATTATTGATGACATTATAAAATTGCAAATAAATCGTACTAGACTAATACAAACACACCGATTAGATTATAGGTATGCAATATTATAAAATGTATAACTTCGATTCATAAGTATTATTATTAACTACAAATATATATAGTAATATAACATTAAATCGATTTACCAAAGTTGAAAGTACCATAAACCGGTAACCGAATTCGATTTGTGCAGTTAAGTACAATTTCTAATCCGATATTTTGTCTACCTTAAGTATCTTTTAATTTTTGTCTGACTATTATATATTATTATTGAAATTAATTAAGCTATGAAAATAATATGATATACCATGATGATAATTAAAAAATATAGGTATGTTTTTAAATCAGATTCTTAATATAATAATAATTTCTTCGTGATTCGATGAAAATTACCTTATATTTCCCGTTACGGCAGTTTCAGCCGAATTAAGTTAAATTAAAGTAGTCGTACGTGTATCTTTATTATTCTGAGCCAATAGCGCTTCCACTTATGTCACAATACTAAACGCTATGCTGCCATGCTGGTAATAATTATACTACTATTTCAATGATCTCGTTTAAGTATTGAACTAATTTTGTTTTTTAAAAAAAATCGTTTAAATTTTCAGTATTCTGTGAACAAAATATACGTCATTTGAGATTGGGACAATATCTAAAGTTGTATTTATTAAGAATGACAATCGTGATGTACCTTTCTGTATATGGCATTATGTTATTTGTTATCGAGAATCAAACTTCCATACGCATTTCCGACCAAGTAAAATTTTACATGCATAAAGTTTTTACATTTATATTTGAATATTTGATACTCCAATGTAAGTCGACCGTATAGGATTTAATGCTCTGCTATTGACGGTGACAGAAGACATTTTCAATTTTGTTTATTATATTATATTTCATATATATTCAGCTGTCGGCGTTCAACTTACAACAGTCAATATAGCATAACATAAGACGATTCCGTCTGCTGACTTGCAGTTAAAGTCGGTACAAATCGAAATTATATATACAATATACGTACATAGTATTTGTGTCATATATTGAACATGTTTTTCTGATACAAAAACCAAAGACGTTTTGTTGGTAACGAACGTCGACAGACCTCTTAAACGGCAGAAAAGTTCGTATTGAAATTTTTAACGTACTATAAGTAACGTTGCAACACACAACTGTTCCTGCTTTTGACTTTCATTCAGTTTATTTCATGATAGCAATATTTTTTTATATGTATACAGTATGTGTGTGTGTGTATTCGTTTTTGAGTAGAGAGTGCTCAATCGATTTCTGTAAAAATTAAAAAACGATTCTTTTACGTTAAAACTTATTTGTCGTTAAACGCAATACTACGTGTCTCGAATTAATTCAAGACTCGGAATGTCATTTCGATAACAGTTTTATGCTACAGGTGTATCTATACAAGACGAATTAAAAATATATGTTGACAATAGGCCTGCACGTTTAGGTACGGATATGTTAAAAGGAGAAGAAAATATAATAATCCATTATTGTTCGTCAAAACACGGGTTATAATTTATTTGGTGATGATAATAATAATATATCATCATCATCAAAATCAGCTTAATACGTTTATTCCTTTAGTCAAATTTCTTTCTCGGATTATAACTATAAAATATATGAATTTGAATTTTTCATGATGATCATAAAAGGAGAGACCGAAACCTTCGGTCGATTTTATCATTTATTAATATATGCATATTATTATTTGGGAAGTAGGTACCTACACGTCGTTTTAATGATAAGGGTTTACCTGTGGCTAGTTCCTACTGAATATTTTATTTTACATAATTCGTTCAGAACTCGTCAGAAAGTGCCGAAAAAAAAAAGTAACGCTTAGGGTCACATAAACCCAAATGGTTTCTATTGTCTATGGTAGCGATGGATGAAATACAAAAACATCCCCACCGACCAATAACCATAAATATACGCTCCTTCGTGAACGTCGCAGTAAATAATTATTATGCTAACGATTTTTCCCGTAGAATTGAATGTAAACACGTGCGTGTGTGTGTGTGTGGATATACGTTTTTAAAATGCAAACGCTCAATTATATTGTCAACTTTTTTGTTAAACTATACAGTAATTTTCTAGTATACGATTTAGTAGATAACTAAATTTTGTTTGTTATAATTATATAAGTATATGTATATTAATAATATATAACGTACCTTATATGCAATAATTATATTTAGAAAAAATATATACATGAACTCAGTATATATTTTATTATTTACAAGTTATATTTTAATAATTTAAATGAATTCTGGTAAATATTTAAACATATTCATTAAATAAACACTAATATTGAAAAGGTATGACACAGTTATCCGTTTGAAGCTTGCTTTCAAAATGAGACCGAAATCATCTGCAAAGAATTCCGTTTATATATTTCTGATTTTTAAAGTAGGTACGTGACCAATAGGTATATTAAATTTATTAATTTTAATATTTTTTTTCGACTTAAAAATATGCGTTAAATTATATTAATTTAATATTAATTCTAAATAACATAAATAAATATATTATGAAGCGTTAAGTACATTATAATATATGAATGACAAAATAAAATACATGACATGTTATATTATATGGTCAAACACACTTTAATGGAAACGGACTTACAATAATTTTAAAATTATAAGTTATATTTGTTCTTGTGAAACTAAACGATTTTTTAAATGCTGAGCTCAAACCGAGATGATAAAAATCGTTTTGGAATACCTTGTATATTATTGTAACCTATGTATCATTATACACTATATATCTGTATATTACGTATAGTGTTATAAACATTTTATTTTTTGTAGGTACGCATACACTCAGAATGCTGTAATTGAAAGAATATTGGTCCTACCAAAATCGATTAGACCGTCTCTCTCAATCCGCCGTTGAATTTATTATCGAAGAAGACTTATCGCCATATATATAAAATATAATCGTTGCGGCAACTACCTGCCAGGCTAAAATCATCCACCGGCAGCAAGAAGTTTTAAGTCGCATTAAAACACTAATGGGTTAATCAAAGGGACAGCAGATGCTCGACGGTAGTTTTTTTCATCTTCGGAGCCAGAACCCCACGTGCTGTCTGGCCAAACGCACTGTATCTAATCGCAAATGCAGGGTTGAACACAAAAAAAAAAATGTTAGTAATAAACCGCCATAACAACTCGCTTCCTTCGTTAAAATGGTCCTAAACCGAAATTAAGTGCTCTAAAACCATTTATTAGCAAAATGTGTTTCCCGTTACCAATCACGTTTTGTTGAGAATTCACCATTACTTATATCTTTCTATAGGGTATAGGGTACTCAAAACATTTAAATTCCAATAAACTTTCTATTACTATAAAATCTATTAATGTACTCATGTGAGTGCAATTTTAGTTAATTTTTATTTAAAAGTACACAATAAATAACATATTATACTTAATGAAGTATTTTAACAGGCTTATTATTAATACTAAATACACATAATATAGCATTAAATCCAAAAATAACCAAATATGCACTATAACAAAAAACATTTTCATATTATTATTAGCTTTTCTCTTTTTGTTTGATTATGTAACGACAGTATTAAAATAATCCATTCATTAAAAACAAATTTCCATCGGTAGATCGGTAGTACAGAGTACAAAGTTAATACCACCTGAAAATGTTTAAAAATTATTTAAATTTCATTTTTTTGAATTATATTTTTTCGTAGTATAGTTATCAATTGAAACCCATTTAATGTGTAACTTAGATTAAATAAGTATTACTATTAATTTTTTTATATTTTAAATAACATTTTTTTTATCGTATTATTTATAATAACTATCCCAAAATGCCTTTTGTCGCTAATTAATTTAAATGCTATTTACATATGAAATTACAGATTTATTCTTTGACTAAACTACATATTATTTCAAAATCTATTAGTGTTTTTGATTTTTTGATATAAAAACCAAAATTCGGATGGGTGAGTGAAATGGAATGATACGAATAAGATACTCCACAAAATGTTGATCTACTATCTCGCTTGACAAAACTTACATACTTACCAGTTCTAATTCATTAATTACTTATCCGAAATTTGATTTTTATGGATCGAAATATTTCAAAAAAATATTTCGCGTCGAAATTTAAAATTAAAAATAAATTTTTTCGTTAAAAAAAGTAAAAACTTAAAAATATAACGATAACAAATATTTATTTTAAAAGTATTGTTTTATTTTAACTGGAAATTATTTAAAACAATATTCTCAAAAATGTTTATGAATTTTGAAATAATGAGTTAAATGGAATTTTTTGTAAGTTATACAGAAATTATAAATTGTATAATGTTGATAATTTTTTTTTAAATTTTAGATTCCAAAGAATTTTTAAAAATATATAAATTGTATTTATAATATATAAGTTAATTTGGTATACATGTTTCAACTCTGTAATCAAAATCTATGTTAAATTAATTTATTATTATGTAATATATTACATTTATCTGTACTTTAAAATATGCAAAAAATATGGTTTTAATATTATTAACAAAAATATAACTAACATAATTTAATTTAATTTGTTCTCAAATTTCATCTAAACGAGTTATCTATTTGTAATATTAGAGGTATAAATGTGAAGAATATATATAATATGAAGAGCAAACAGAACGGATCTAGAGACTGGACGAAAAAATGCAACATCTTCATGCATCAGTGGATACAGCAGCTCATGATCATTGACCAACGATACTGAAGATACAAGAATTAAAATCGAGGCAGCAAAAAGAGAGAATGATATAAAAACAGTCAAGACAGCAACCCAAGATAATGCAAGTACGAAATTAAGTAACGTTGAACTGAACACGATAACGTTTAGCGGTGAAACAAACCAGCACCCAAAACAATTTTTACAGAATTTAAACTCGTACCTACATCACAAAAACATCATTCAAACTGATCGAATGACCATGATCGAAAATTGTATGAAAAAAATTGTTATAGGTGGTATAAAAGTTTTGGAAGGGGGGTAAGGAAACGTATGTGTTAAAAACACTTAATGATTTTGAATACAAAATAAAGTTTATTAAAAATGTTATAATTAATTGCTGAATAAACGGATTTTTAATACGTATTCATATATACATACCTACTGTTGTAGCTGATTTCAAATTACTTACTAATTATACAAGAAGGTACGCTAATTAATACTGGTATATTACCTTTGCCAAATGAAACATTTCATGCTGGTTTACTACTAGAAGTGTGTTCACATAACAAAAAAATATTTTATTACTATACCTATGCATTTAAAATATACTATTTTCTGTTTGTAGTGTTTCAAAGATTGAGAATAAACATATAAAATATACATATATGTATTATTAAGTGCATAGAGTTTGATTTTTTTGACATTGTAAAAATAAGGTTACTGATGAAGTGATGAGTTCTACCAATATTATTATTAATTTTAATTATATATGGTTTAATACAAATCTAATTAATTAGTAATATTTTTTTTTTCATTTTTTTTTAACCCTTAACAATTTTGAAAGACACTTATAATTATGTATTCTTTTAGGTCTTCGACTGTGATTACTGCATGTGCACCGAATATTAATTTAAGGACACCATACTTGTCCCATACTACATCCGGTAATAATAAACAAAAATACTATACCTCTTGATTAAAAAATATATATATATATATTCATTTATATAATATTAGGTATGTTTATTTCCATTTGAGGCGTAGAAGTTTTATACAAATCATGATCAAACAATTAACGTCAGACGTAACTCAAATAAGTGGATTTATCGTTTTGAATTCGGGAACGCGGTGTATGATAATATGTATATAAGTATCGTTAAAAATTAAAATAGAACAGTTGTTTATCTACGTGTATACTAGTAACAATAAGGAAATGACAGTATGAGGGGCGAATTGAAATTGAAACGTTTTCCATAAATTACAAACAATAAAAACAGCTAATAAGTTATTCGAAACGACAGATCTATGGGTTAGGTTGCTGCAATGTGCACAGGATGCAGTGTTGGGGAAAAGTGGGTATATCCTCCCTCCTCAAACTACAAAACATTCCTTCGGTCCTTTCTTCTTAAGTAATTAATATATTAATATTTTTTTTTTATTTTATTTAATATGAGATACAAATGTTAAGTAGTATAATATGAGTTTAATTATAAGCAATGATGTCACTGCAGTTATACTTGAATTATAATTAAGATAGGTACCCTATTTTGTGCTTATTGTAAAAATCTATAAAACCGTTTAAAATTTATATTAAAGACCTCTTGTTATATCCCATAACTTAAAATATTTTTAATCGTAAAAAAATAATAATATATGTGCAATAATAATAATTGTAGGCTTTGCAACCCTATTCCTATCACAGTTTGAATCTGCCATAGCGATCGTCAAGGTCTTCGATGTAAATCAATATTTCTGTAGGCCCTAGTTTCATAACAACTCATACTTCTACGATGATCGTAAAAATAACAAAAAAAAAAGAAATAATAATATTTTTCATTTATTACTTATAAGTTAAAACAAACGTTAATTTTATACTTTGTACTTTTGTTATAAAATTTTCCTCCTATTGTCCCATATTTGAAAGTTATTTTATAGCTTAAAACTGCATAATAATTTAGGTACATTTTTCAATATACAACATATAGTGGTGTGTACGTGTAAATATCAGACCAGACTGTATATACTGTGACTATATCCCGTGGCCTTTAATGGACACAAGTAATGCTACTATATATATATTATGGAAGTTAACGTGTAGGCCGAACGGAAAATGACAAAAACGTTGTCGTCGGATTAAATAAAACAAATGTGTATAATGTATATATATATACTATAGATGTATATTATATGTATATATAATAATATATATTCTCGCGAACTGTTGTTTCTATTTACCGCTTCTGCAGATATCGGACCCCCGTAATCATCCTATACAAACACAATCGGCGAGTTTGTTTTTAAATTACTCCTTGAAAACAATAAACGAAAAAAAGGATTTACTAAACACGAACTCCAATCCAGATTAAATTTGCATAAGCGCAGCTGTAAACCGAAAAAAAAATCGGAAAAAACATTGGCACCAACGGAAAACGCCTATCTCCACTTCACCTCCTCCCTCACCGCTCGCCCACCCAACCGCCCCGATCTTCCGGTCGATCGAAACGCGAAATACTTCAGTATACTTCATGTGTACGCGCGTATATTATAATAAACATCGCGATACGAACAGGTACTTATATATACATATATAGATGCGAACACGCGGCCGGCGTAGTAATATATTATTCGCGACAATTAATCTTATCGGACTCTTTTGCATAAAACAACGAATCGACGAACGGGGAGAAAAAAATAAATACCTAACTAGCATCCGTTTGGAAATTATATTATACCAACGTATGTACACGCGCGGGCCGCGAGCGCGAGGTGAATCGCTGTATATTTGCGGAGGATTAAAAACGGCAGGACTCGGAGCCGGAACGCGATATTATATACTAATAGCGGCCGAGCCAATGATTTATCGTCACCGATCGGTCTCCGGCCGAACAAAACGTTTACCCGACATATACATTTATATATACATACATACCTAACCCATATATTTAAACGTCATGTGTATACGCCTCCTACTTTATATTTTAAAAGCACGCACGCGTCCGCTTTTTACACGAATTAATCTAATTGACTTTTCGTCGACGGCCGCCGCGGCGATTCGCGATCGTATCGTCGACGAGTAAAAGTCCGTATAAGCGAACGATACGTGTAATGCATATGCTCGCGACGGAATCATAAGACCGGCCGTAGGATGACGTTTTTGTAACTGCAGAGCGTCGCCTAATATGAAAAAAACCTGGTCTTTGATAATTTTGATATTATTGATTAAAAGCGTTCAATTCCATTCTATATTACAGTGGTTACAATTTCTATCGGTAAATTTTTGATTTTTGATTGAATTACAAAAATTCAAAACACTTGTGTCGTACTATGGTTCTAAAATTTTGTGCGAAAAATCGAATTCTTATAGTACAGGCATAACATATATCTAACCTAAGTGTACGCGGATCGGTACACGTCATTTCGAAATATTCCAAATCGCACATGGACTGCTCGCACGCCGTAGCTGGTATACACAATACGCGTATAATGCGGTAGGTATATTGTGTACGACGTGTGTTCGTTAATTACTGTCTCGTCGAGAAAGTCCTCTCTCGGCGACAAACGTTTGCAATTCTCTGTGTTCGACCGACTATATGCGATCACCGCCGTATAACCTATAACCTATCGCCCGCAGGTCGTCGGAACGGTGTCACCTGCAGCGGCGGCGGCAGCAGTGTCGGCTAAACGATTTTTCTCCCTCAGGATGACGAAGCGCGAGCAATTCGTATTTTATTTAAAGGCGGACCGGGGTGAACGAGAGGGTTTTAATAATTCAAAAAACGGTCGCTCGAGCGATACGTAAAACACAATAGGGCTCTGCCACGTGTGTGCGGCACATTTATAGGTACCTATTCGCGTGTACACGCGGACGGTGCGTATAGTACTCCTACCTATGCGCGACAATGCTAATATATTATAATATGCAAATGTGTACGAAACCGAAATACGCTTTTACACGGAACACTACGAGTGTTACGACGTGTATACACAGGTAGCTATATATATATATTATATATATATAGATACATTACTATCCACGGCTGTCCGTGTATAAAAGTAATAAAAGTTACGGGTATGATATGTGCATATAAATGTGTATATACGCGTCTATTAAATATGTATACCGTAAGAAGCGTTCGCTGCACACCCATCGAATCGGCCTATACGACATCATGATAATGTAATAATACTATGTTTTCAGGTCATCTGCGCTCTCATCCGGCAATCTATAATATGCATTATATCTTAACCCGCGCAATATCATAACCGTTGGACCGGGGCTATTCGTATACTCATTCTGTATGTACACACATATTATAATATGCTACTATACACCTATATGCCGCGCGCGTACGTCGTGTCCGGTCCACACACGCGCTGACCGTGTATATAATATTACGAAGAGATGAAAATCTCTGCTCTCGCGCGAACTAGACGACGTCCTCCGCGAGTAGACCGCGGGAAAAATACAATTTTACTTTACACACACTCGGGCACGAGATCCGAGTTTCGATAGGATCTATATAATATGTATTTATATATATATATATAATATTATGCTATGTAATATTATATACACGGAATCATTGAATCTAGGTAGGTAGGTACATACTTACGCGGGGCATGCGTGCACAGACACGAACTTTGTCTCTTTATTTTATATTTTTTTAATTTTATAAGTGCGCTCGCCAAACGACGACGACGACGACGACGACTTATTGTTGCGTGCAAATGGCGAATCGATTAGAATCACATATTGAACGAACTTATAAGCGGAATGAGAACGACGCGCGGTATATTATATATATATAGGTACAACGACACAGGTATCTCTACGTATAACCTCTTTTATATTAGCATTAAATGGCATATTATTATAAGTCGAAACGCCGAAGCGATTTCGTGTTCGCTTATTTCGTATTCTTCCTGTCACCCTACCCTCCCCTCAAAACCCGGTGGTGACATTTTTCCTATCGTGTACTATCTTCATATTGATAATATAACGTTATATTAAATACACTCGTTGGCGATCTGCGTTCGGAATGCGCGTTATCGTTAAACTGTGTTTGACGCTCTTTCCTTTCGTTTTTTTT
>VUJU01000005.1:55355-71444 GCA_009835225.1 Aphis craccivora
AGAGTATAATAGAATTTGAGAGCGGAAATAGGGAAATAATTCATATGGTATGTCGAAGAAAAAATCGCATGCACTGTGTATATATGAGACTATATTATAGTCTCTAAGGTGGATTGGTAGTACTCGAGATCTTAAAAAATGACAGATCACAGTGTAGAGTACAATCTTGAATGATGAATAAACCGCGAAGTCGACGATAGTCATTCTATAGTGTACATTATATAAGTGAATCACTGAAGCCGGTTAGGTTTTTATCAGACTAGTCTCCGATCACCCTAGCACACGGTACCCGATTTTGGCTTTTGTGTCAGAGGGTTCGATTTTCGAGCTTGGCGAAACGAAGCCCCGCCATAAATCATCGAACAAACCACTAGAACGATTACCGCACCGAATTTTCGACATCAATAATATTATTTATATTTTATTTTCATATCGTATCGTAACTCATCGGTCTCTTTATCTCGTTATTAAAATCGTCACGCGTCCTATTATCGTTACGGATTTAATATAATAATACGTAGTATAATACACAAGTATTATACATAAGACACAGGGGCCACGATAATATTTCACCGTCTATCGGTAAACAACCACCACGAACGCGTGCGGGGCTTGATGGTTTCTCCGGTTTAATTAACCCTTTTATATAAATTTTTTGTCGGAAAAGGGAGCGCACGTCCGTGATTAATAGCGTCGTACCGGGACGGCGACCGCGGGCCGCCTTATCTCCGAACCACCGCCGCCGAGATTAAGTCGTTCGACTCGCACCAGCCGTTCATCATCGTGTGCATACGTTACCATGATGATTCGGCACCACCAGTGTTCGGCACATTTCCGGTCGTTCACCGAGTCGTTTGCGATTTTCCTTGTATTATAGTATTATGTTGTCGTACTACATAATATACGGAGTGGCCCACCCTGAAAAGTTACTATACATCGTTGATTTTTGTTTGAAATTATTTCCAAGGGTACAATAATATAATATATTATTCGGATATCCTGCAGAATTTCCATATATGCATCAAATATATATTTTATTTTTTAACCACCAAATTATTTCGATTAAATATTATTCGTCTTTGTATTTTAACCAACCAACAGTGATTCACTCGAAGTAATGGCAACACTAATATAATATAACATTGGATAATATGGTCTACAGTTTGTTTGTGTTAAATAAATGACCGGAACTTTTCGATAAGGAATAATAATATACACAACGCCATTATTGTATCATGTTTAACACGTTTGCGAATTCAAAATGTGACCGAATCGCTACTATTACTATAATTTTTTTTACAACAAAATTATACAGGGAGGTAAATCACTAGTCAATTTTTTGTACGCCATAGATCAGCCATGTGTATTTTCATATATTTCCGTATACTTTCAAGTACCACTATGTATTTCCAAGTAGGTACTTCCACGTACTTCTACGGAATTTTGTGTACTTTCACGTACTATTCCGTATATTTTCATATACCTCCAAAGTATTTTCTAATATGTGTACAGTGTACACCTACTTCCACTAATGGTTTACCCTTTATTTACTACCTATCATGTGATAGTTGGTATTAAAAAAAAAATTTTATAATTGCACCAGTCAATATATTTCATTCTCATCAGTAACTTTTTTTCAGCAAATGGTTTTTATTATTTCAAATATTTGAATGAACTTAAATTCTTCCCAGTGGTTAAAATATTCACAGAAACGATACAAATATAACACTTTATAAATGGTTATGTTTGAATTATATGGTATCATATTATGATATAAGTCGCTAACTTACATTGTTAAGGGTTTATATCGTATAAAAAAAAAAACTAATGATTTTGTATAAATATTGCAATACGAAAGTATTATGATACAATGTAATGAATCATAGTTAAAAACATAATATTAATACGTATATTACAGTTTTTTTTAATGAATAATAAATAATAATGGAGTTTATTGATTTGCAGTGCGAATGAATTACATTTTATTATCACAATTGTTTGTTAAAAAAAAAACGAACCGTGTACCTAGTTGTATAGGTATAATAGCGCCAATATTGGTATGAATTATTTTATTTGAAATCGTTATTGTACATTTTTGTTACTTCTAAAAGGTTCCAACGATTAAAATTATCCATACAATCTATACAAAAAACCCCAATAGGACGCGAGTTATGCGTATGTGTTTATCAGACTTGATATCTGACATATACGCTGTATAGTGTTAAAAAGACCCTTAATGCTAGCAAACGGATAAAATTGCGACGCTAGCAAAATGCGCTCACAAATCGTCGTTACGCGTCGATTGCGCGCAACCCCGCGAGCTGTTCACGAATAGCTCAAAAATTTGATCTTGTCCATGAGGTAGAAGAGCGTTTCGGACGCCTTGAAATCCACGTCAGAGGTATCGTGTCCGGCCAGCGTCAACAAGTCGGGCGCGTACCGCCGACCGGCCTCGGCGTTGTTAGACGGCTTCTGCAGCGGTTCCTCGGAGAACACCTGGCTGACTTCGGTGCACTTGAGCAGCACGGCCCGTTCGGGAGTGACCATGACCATCTTGTACGGCACCTGTCCGCCGGCCGCCGACTGCGCCGACGACGTCTCGGCCGCGGTCGCGCCTTCCGGTTCCGCGGCCGGCTGCGTCTCCTTCATTTGCATCACCATCCGGTCGAACGGCGCGTGCACGTTCCACCGGGACGCGGCGAACTGGTGAGTGGCGCTGAGCACGGCCATGCAACGGTACGCGTGCCGCTCGGCCACCGCGTGCTTGGGCGGCCGGCGGCCGTCCACGTAGTGCCGGGCGTCCGGTTCCGGGAACAGGTTGACGCCGCCGCGGCGCAGCAACCGGATCAGCTTGTCCGGCCTGTGGTAAACGCCGATCATCTCCTGAAGGGCCACCGTGGTGGCGTTCTGCAGCTGCACCATGGCCGCTTGGTCGCCGCGCACCGCGAATTCCACTAGCACGGTGGCCGCGGTCACCGATAGCACGACGCCGGCCCCGTCGTCACCGCCCTCGGGCCTTATCTCCCACGATTGAAACGGGAAGTTCGTGTACCGGTTGACGGCCAGCCCGAACGAGCCCATCCGGCCGGCCCGGAACGATACCGTCTGCTTCTCCTCGTTGAACCTGCGGACAGGAATCGTGACGTCACGCCGCGTAGCTTAGGTGCGATACCGGCTGGTCCATGGGGGGGGGGGGTGAATTGCTGTTATGGCGAGGGACGGGCGAACTTGTGAAACGGTATGGTGCTTTAAAAGTTAAAACGGGTACGTAGTAGTGGCAGTAGTGCGATCGATTTTTGCTAGTGATTACTTCGTAAACGGGGATGAAATATAGATTAGACACCCGTCTACTGCTGTCGAATCCGAGATTTGAGAGATTCGATAGACATCGAGATTTAACGTCTACGCGGTACAAGTGTCCAACGTTATACAAGTTCGATACATATATGTACCTAAAATGTCCTATATATCCATTATCGATTTGAGAATTGTGACGTCACTTGAGTTTGGAGTGTTTACGGTTACAGTATTACGGTAAAGCCATCAGCTTGGTCGGAGATATGATTCTCAGCGAGTTTAATGTGAACTTTATTTATTTAGTAGAAACAATTTATTGATAAGTGATTGCGAAGAAGGGTGGTCGATATAGATCATGATTGTAGAAACTCTCAACCAAAGAGGTTAGATTAATACACTATGAAAGTTGTGTTGGAAAATGCGAAGATTAGAATTTCGGCTTTATTTTTTTATATTTAGAATCTCATATTGACTATATTAATTTAGTACTAGATGTATTGATGTATAAATGTATATTAATATTTTTTTTTTTAAATAGTGTGTATCATTTTTGTATATAACAGAAATTTTATTTTATTCTATGTTTTATACTTATGTAATGGTCTGAATACTCAGGATCCTCACAAACGTTTGTCTTTAATTATTAGGCTCAGTATTTTTTTTTTTTTTTTTAATAAGAAGTTAAATAAATCAATAGATTAATATAACATTTTTTAATATAATGTTCTGTTTTTACATAATAATTTATTGAATAAATTATATTGCTATTGAGATTCTAAAAATAAAAGTAGTTATTGAAATTAAGAAAAAATAAATTAAGATAGTCTGGACTCGAGACTTCTAACTCTAATAATACTATTATTAAAACTATTAATATGACATCGATTATATTACCGGAAAATGCTATCCTACATTATTACCTGATATCGTATATAAATTCAGTTGTCCAATTCTTTTTCTCTTCGTTCCACATTGCTGGTTTAGGATTTTCAAACCATAGCACATTTTCCGGCAACTTGATATTTATCATGGCAAGTTTCTTAAGTGCTTCTTGGTTTTGTTTTTTTACGTCAGTTTCTTCGTCTTCAGACGATGTAGACGAAAATCCCATGGACAATTGTATCGGTTCGTATTTTTCATGATAATCGATGGGCTGCAGTGCAGTGGGTCCGACGATTAATACGCCCACTGATCCGTCTTCAAATTCAACGGGCTGCATAGGAAGTTTCCACATTTCCACGTTAAATGCTCCGCCAATAATCCAGTATCTAAAATATATTTATTTTAAGTTATTTTTTATTTAGTTTTTTTGTACAATACTGTTTTGAGAATTGAACTATTTCAACTATTTAATTTTGAATAAACAACAATTTAAAGTTATTAGAATAAAAAAAACCAAATTACAAATCAGTTATCACGTCTTATTGTCTTAATTATTTAGTTTCAACTTATAATAGGTATACATTTTTACCTTCTAGGATTGAGCTCATTTGGTTTTTCCGAATATTTCAATGAATTAGAAAAATCTTCTATCTGTTCTAGACGCCTTTTTTCCATTTCCTGGCTTAGAGTTTTTCCGATATCTACTTTATTATGCATTGACTTCGAGATTTCAGGTTCTACAAGTTTGGGGGATTCATCATTTACTTCGGTTTCATCTCGATGATCTTCTGGTTCTTTATCTTTTTTCTTTATCTCATTGATTGTTGAACGAACACGAGTAGGAGGGTCATTTTTTTCAAGTTCGTCCAAGTATATTATAAGATCTTCTGGATAACTGCTTCGGTCTACCTCTGCAAACGCTTTAAGTTTTTCTTCCATTTTTTCCATCCACAATCGTTTATTTGATCGTTCCTTCTCTTCATTTATCAGCTGCATTATCTCGTTCTGTTCTTTCCATACATCCTCCGAGTACTGCCACAAATCTCGAGGATCCATTTCAAATGATTTTGAGACGTCAAATTCAGCCATTCTATCCGTAAAAGGGTCCCAGCGTAGCCATAAAGCCATTACTGCCATGTACTGTTGTGATAATTGTGGTGGAACATCGACCATAACAAGACATTCGGGAAAGTCACATTTCGGTGGAGGTCGGTCGTCTGTCATTAACCTGGGCCTATGGCACACCACATGTAAACCAACAGCGAATGCTTCGCAAGAGTTTTTATAAGCAACAGTTTCTAAATCTATAGGATCCATTCTGCGATCGTAATCACTCAAAAGATGGTAACAAATCCCGTACACAATTTCTACCAGTAGTCTTCCTAAGTTATCTCTGGCTTCTCGGAAGCACTGCAGTTTAAACTGATCTACAACAAACGAATTATTGATTATGCTCATGATAAATTTCTATATTTCAATAGTTCTATCCTAATTGTATTATTAATTATTTTATACTTAAACTGTTCATATTGTTATATCTTTAAATTGTTATTTAAATAAAAAATGCATATTCTCATATGTAGGAATGTTTCGTTTATATAGATTTGAATATACTCCATATTTTCCTAAAATATAGTCATGTTAAAAGAAAAATATTCTTCTGTGCTTGAAAATTAGTCAAAAAGCATAATTTTTTCACCTATTGCTTAATTCTCTACAACATCTCACACATAAGAACAATAATATATAAATTATATAAATATATTATATTATAAAATATCTATATGGTGTGTGGATAATAGAAATTAATTTTTACTCAGTACATTTTGTCAGCTTGTAATATACCTAGTTACAAATACCTAGTATAATATACTAGGTATATATTATATACCTAGTTATTACCTAGTTTTTAATACTTATTACATTTAAGTAATATTCTCATTGACCACTATAAATTAATCACATACTTATAAAATTTTAAGTTTTTCACATTAAGGTATGCATTTCTTTATAAATATTTTTATGAGAATATACTCCGTATAATGCCTTGTATTATATTGTAGATAATGTGGAAGATATTATATTTTCACTAAAAGAAAAAAAACAAAACAAATGAGGAATTTGGTGATTTTGTCACTATTATTGAATATTTAGTGCAAATATTGAAATATGATTGAAAAATCAATTAATTATGTCCATAAAAATTCTATTATAAAGTTACACATATATTATCTCACTGAAATCTAACGGCAAATCTACGATGTCATCTACTGCATCCATAATTTTGAATATTTCTAAACATTTATCCACATATGAGTTTTTATCGTCACAAGTATGAGACACTTGTCTCTCAACAAAAAGATATGTATTCAGTTCCTGCACAACTTGAGGGTTGGGAGTACCGTCACACCGTATCCAATGCTTCCAGTCTAATTCTTCGCGGTAATTTCTGTCGTGTTCATATTTTTTTCGGGACAATTCTGTTAGCATTTCACAAATGGGTTTTAATCGTTCTTCACGAAGCTGTAATAAACATATTTATTAGAAAATTAAACTAAATTAATACGTTACATTATACGATCAATATCAAATAATTACTTATATAATATGGAACTTATTTTAAAATTAATGTTTTTTTTTATGAAGTTGAACTTAAATTTGAATTTATTAATAGAAATTTAAACACTAAACATCATCATACCCAGGGATCATAGTTATTCAGTTATAGATTACCAATTACTTTAAAAAAGTATAATTTTATTTGTATCATACATTACAACAAAATAAATATAGGTATAGACGGTATAGTATATTCATTTCCAATATCATATAGTTTGTAAAAAAAAAAAAAAAAAACAATAACGCAGTAACAATAATAATTACTATTTTATTAGTTCTCAATTAAATAATATGATAACCGTAATTATGTATAAAACAATGGTCATTAAATTAAAAAAAAAATTTTAATTGTATAATTAATTAAATAATTGTGTTTGAATTTCATTAATATTATTTTTTCTGACTTCAAAATTTTGAGTGAAAAAAATAGAATCCTAAATTACATTTCTTGTAAAAATTAAAACCTCTGGAAAGAGAGCCAACACCGAAATCAAATTTTAACTTCGTAAAATATGTAACTATTTTAACAACATTTATTTGTTGTCTTCAGTTGAGTAAAATATTAATAATTAACTTTAACTTCTTAACCATTCTTGAACGGGTTTAATTTTGACCCTTTTCGTCCTAATTTAGAGTCTCAGTGCTTGTGGAATATTAAATAGATTGATTAATACTATCAGTTAGGTGTTTGATTTAATAACATGAATTTAATTTTTTAAGTTGATTGAAAATAATAAAACGTACTAAAAATCATATCAAACAATACTCATCATTATACATACCTACATCAGTAACTATCATACGTTTCTTGAATGATTTTTATTGTATAACTTTTTTTAATTATGCAATTTTTTTTTTAAAATTATTATTAAAAAGTTTTCTACAGTTTCTAACATTACAGGAAATACAGCAATTATTCTAATATACACAATAGTTTAGTTTTTTGAAAGTAAAAGCTCATATAATTTATTCAACTTAATATATAATAATAATATGCAAACTTAGATCTATATTAAATATTAATAATTCACTATATTATATTACTTAACCCATTATTGTAGTTGATTTTATTTTTAACATTGTATTTTTGTTTTAGTTTTATATTGTAATCATGTATATATATATATGTATAGTAAATAGTTAGAAAAGTACACATGGTTATACTGCATACTATTTTAGTATATTATAACATATATATCATGATATTGCGAAAGAGTATATTAATAACTAAAGTGGTGGTTATTATTTTGTTAAATTATAATTATTAATCATCTTAAATTATCCAAATAATATTTTATCTTCACAATTTTAAATATATATAAAAAAAACCGTAGAATTTAACTTTTTAATATTTAAAAACAATAGCTTATTATAACATTTTAATAACTATAGTAACTATATATATTATTAAATAACATAATTTATAATATTGTTTATAAGAGAAACTGATTATTGACAATTTAGGTACAGTACAATATAATAAACTAAAAATAACAAGTTAAAATATATAATATAATATTATGTTAAGTAATGAAAATTAATTTACCTGGTGCTCTAAAATTTTTAACTCTCTATCCTTCTGCTTTTCCAGTAAAGCTTTTTCTTCTCGTCTCTGTTGTTCCATTTGTTTCAAATCCGCCTTGGATTTAAAACCTGGGCCACTATTTGGTGTTTTAATTTTACCATCTAATCGTTTCGCCATTATTAAATTTGTATGTTCTTTTACTTATCTTTAACGAAAAATGCGTACTTCGGTTTTCATTTGCTTATTGACATAACTTTAAGATATCCGTATAAAATGGTCGCTTGGCAACACTCAGGCAATCGTTTTGTTTTTCTGATAAATTCAAAAAAAAAAAAAAAATCGTTTCAACGCTGGATGAGTCCACCGGGAAATCGTGAATTTTATACATAGGCTAATCATATGTGGCCCTTAAAAAATATTTTACAGTAAAAATAAAAATGGCTTTTCGCTTATGCTTTGAACTGCAAAAGTAGACAATATGATAAAGTAAACGACCAACGAGGGTCGACTAGAATGTAACGTTTTGACATTTTTTTTATCATGACATCCTCATCTCATTAATACAATATGTTCTAACTCACAAACAATGTAATAACAATAATAAAAAGTCAAATACAATTTTTTTAACGAAGTACCAAACATTTAACCAGATTTAATTTAAACGGACGAAAAAAGTATTATAATAATAATGAATGTTGAGAAATAAATTGTACAACAATTTAAACTATATATATATTATTATTCTAAACTGAAGTAGGTAGGTACTCATATGCACAATTGGCGATATAATACAGCTCGCATTTTGTCTTTTATTATTTTTTTTGTTTTTATTTATTATCATAATATACTTTTCTATACATGTATTTTTATGTTTATATACAAATATGTATAGTCAAAGAAATGTTATAGTGATATAAATATATAATGTTTTGAATTGTATAATTATTTAATAAAAGAATATTGCAATATTGCAGTATTTATTATCAACGTTCTCTGGTTCATAGCGTAGTAATGAAATGAATTAAGGGTGGTTATTGGAACAATATAACTTTTTCTTAAAACTATACAATTATCAACACTTGCCAATTTTATGTGGTGTAGATTTTCTGGGGTGGCAGAGTTAAGCCAGTTAATTTATTTTACACATGTATTTAACATATTGGTTTATAAGCGTTGTATACGTACCTATAATGGTGGTCACAAAACTTTTTTTTTTTTAAGTCTTATACCTGAAATATTATTAATAAAACATATTAGCTTTGATTGAAAATCTTAATATCATTAACTGCAGTTAGACAATTTTGATCATTTAATTGCCCCACTAACTCGTTTTTAAAGTTAATACATGTAAAAATTAATTTAAAGGTAAATGGATATTACTCGTAAAAATTGTTTACTTATTAATAATTGTTTATTATTTTTAGTTTGTTTTTTTGTACGGTAAGTTTATCTGTTACAGTTTCTTGGGCAAGCTAATCACACGTCGAATCTGCTGTTAACCACCGACATATGCAATGCGTTTAATTAAGTTAGATATCTAATTAATACAGTAGAATATTTAATAATAACCAATCAGTGCCTATAATATTCCTGCGACACGCTTATTAGTATAGTATTTGTTATACTCGCATAATAAATCATCACGGATCGATCACACATGCAATAATAATAATATTGTAATAGGTCATGTATGTCGTAAACGATCAATAATTAACCATTTTGTGACGGAGTTTAATAACCGTAAATTTACAACGTACCTACATAATAAACACAAATATGATTTGAATGACAAACATCCGCGGATGTTGCCTATAAACGGCTTTGTACCGCGTGGTTTTTATACCACATCTAAAATATGTGGTATGTTATAATTATACAGGTATCAACTGTATTACTATAGCAGTATATAATATAATTGTTATTTTTATTCACTCGCATCAACCCTTTTCCGGTGTAAAACAGTCTCCGTTACCATATCCGAAAAAAAAAATATATAAAAAAATAACCCATGGCCACACGACAAATCTGCACGGCGATTCGCCCCCGAAAAATAAACACACATAACAATATTGTTATAAAAGATTTTTCACGCCTCCGGCGCCGATATTTCGCCTCCCCACACTCAACCGTCGATGATGTGTCGTTATTACAATATTATCGTAACAATTTGCGGCCCCGAGACGTGTTTATTATTTTTCCACGGTATATAAGGTAGTATACGCGATACTGTGTCGACACGCCCGAGAAAAACATCGAACAAAAAAACCGAACGTCGACAGCATAATAATAACGCAACGTTATACCGGGCGACAGTGTAATACTGTTGTATACAGTTCCAATTTCACGTGCGTGGCAGACGTTGTGTGTGCGAAGAGTTGTTTTTACACACGGTTCTGTGAAAGAGTGCGTACAATGCACATACATGTATATATCATATAGACGGGGAGGGGCGTTTTTTGGGGTAAGAGAAAAAACCGCACGATATAGATAAGAAAAAAAAAATAAAAATAAAAAAACCTCTGTAAGTCTTTTATGTGGTCTTAGCCTTTGATCTTTCGGAAATCTTATCGGTTTTCATTTCTCGAAGATCTCTCCTCCTGCACTGCAGCTCCCGCGACCGTCGCACCCTACTCGGTCCGACCCTCTCCGCCGCCACCAAAGCCGAAACCGCACAGCCGAGACTTGGTATTATGTCTGTGTGCAGTATACTGTGCCGCGCGATTACCTGCCTATAATATTACGATGTCGTCGTACTCCTATACCGTCATCCGTCCGCCCATCGATGCGCGTGCGTTTGTTTCACCGCCGTTGAAAACGGCTATCATTACGGGGCATCTAATGTTTTTGTTGTCCCCGATGGCCTTTTATGATTTAAATACCATACACCTATATATATATATATATATATATATCTATGTTATCATTTTTTTTTTGTCGTGCGATGTGGTCGTGTCTGCGTGTCATCTGCCGCTCGATTTCGGATCGAAAATCCGTCTCCTTTTGTTGGGCGACGTTTTGTCCGCGACGTCGCGGTTTCCGCTTTGCTAACGACCCACAATGCTCGCTATATTATTATTATTATTATCATCAGCTGCCGTAGAATTCCACCGCGTCTCCGCCCCTCTCTGCCTTTAAACAATATGTCGTTGGGGGCATATTTTCTGTGGTTTTTTTCCGATTTTTTTTTTCTTTTTCACTATATTTCGTTTCGAACAATCGACCGCGATGGCGGTTTCCCGATCCGCAAACCGAGAGGATGAACATACGACAATTCGTTATGTACGTATTATATACTATTATTATAATACATCTCTGAGCAGTGATTCTCGAAGACTGTCAACTGCGCGCGCAAGTATCCACGGTCCCGGACGCTGCGTACCTATTATATATAATATTATACATATTATTTTATTCTATAAAATACAATTGTGAATGACATTTTTAGTAATACGATCAAGAATAACGACCAATGTATTTATATTTTCCCATTTTACCATGGTTAATAGTTTATATTCAACAATAATTGTTCTTATGATATTGGGTACTGATCCAGTTATAAATAGTGAAAAATACTAAAAAATAAGAAGATACATATTTATTATTTACCGTTAATGAATTCTGGCAGAACAAAGTAAAAAAAGGAATTACCCAACAGGTAAGCACACGAAATAGTTAACATAAGAAATAAGTGTAATAATATTATATGCGAATAATATAACTACTATTTTAGTTATATAAATTATTATTATTCGTTAGACTTATAAGTTTTAAGTTTAAAAATGTTTAACGTGCCCAATCGTTTAATGGTTAATTAAATTAAATTGCAACGTTGAACGTTAATAATTCTTTCTCGACCATATTAGGTTTTAGGTTAAACGGAGCACCGTTTTTTTAATTTTAATGTATTTTTTTTAAAAATAAGGTGTTTTGTTCTCAATCTCGTTTTGTTAAACCTTAGAAATTCCCGCGAAACTTGTCTAATTATATAATATTAACTGTAATAATGTTATAATGACGATGAGCGCACTCGTATTACGATGCGCACAGCGGTTTCTTTGTCGAAAGTTTTAAACGGCACATATCCAAAACACCGCAAACTTGTTTTTTTTTTATCTCGTCACGCGAAAATAGATTGCCATGAAATCACCGAACGTGTTGTATAGCTGGTTACACATTTCGACGACAACTTTACAATTAACTGTACAATTTATTAATTACAAAAGTTTGTGATGTGATGATAACATACAATATTATTATCTATAATATAATATTATAATGTGTACGGTAACGGTACATCCGATGATGACTTTCTGGACCTCGCGAAAACGATTATAATGTATCACAGACCACAGTATAGATACAATATTCGTGTATAATCTATAGACGCTAAACGCTAACATAGTGCAAGACTCACTGGAGCGAATATAATTTGATTTTCACGATTTGTCGATCGTACAGTGATCGCACTCAGAAAACTATCTTACGCCGTTATAATTATGCCAACCGATGACTATATTATATCGTATATACGCACGGTTAATATTAAACAACAAGCAACTTTTAACTGTACAGCTTGCAGGAAATTCTTCCTTCTATAACGGAAAGTTAATAAGCCTACTTTTTAAACACCTTTAATGAGTAAACACGAGCAGCAGCCTTTTAATATCTCCAAAACTTTTAAAGTTATCGTTACTCCCGGTGTCGTTTAACACTTGATTATTCGGCGAGAGTGTAATCTAAAAAGTATCTTTTACACAACCAACTCGCTTTCAAAATTTTGAAAGGCATTTTATTAAATACCGTGTAAACGTGTAAATTACTATAACATTAAAATTTCGTGAATGGCATAATTTCGCCAAAGACAAAATATTAACGTTTATTGTTGATTTTTACATCTAAAATAATTTTTTGATCAAGTGATCTTTGTTTTTGACACTTCAGCACTACACTGATTTCAGTTAAATTGAAATTATTTTATTTGAAAAATATATTGTCTTTACAAATAATATGTTTAATATATTTTAATTAATTCATGATTGTTACTTCATTGGTACGTGACCGGTAGTTGAAAAGTTTGTTGTATGAAGTAATAAAAATTATTTATTTTTATAAAATGCATGATTAATATAGGTTCTATAAAGTTGAAATTACCTAGAACACTCTTGAATATTATTATACTTCCATTCGAATATTGAATTTAATTATTGTGTTGTCATTTACGATAATTTTTAAATTATACGTAAAAAAAACAATAGTATTGTGTTAGCCGTACAAATTCCGATGTAAACTATTAACAATGACAACTTAAAAAGCCTGCTCACGCAAAAACCATTGTTCTATCGACATTGACAAAACTGTAGCAATAATTATCCATAAAATTATTGTACGGGTAAAAAACGTATTTCGTTTTATTTTTTCCGAACGTCGTACTCTAGTTTATCTGTCGTTTTTTCTGTTTTTGTTTTTGTTTTCGTCTATATAGCGTGGAATCGTCAAACTATTTTTAGTTATGCATTTCGTACCGAAATGTTTACAGTCGCTCGGGGAAACGATTGGCAATTTAACCAAACTGATTAAGAACGTGTCAGCCTCAGAACAGTCACTTTACCGAATAAATGTGTCCTAGCTACACCGAATAACGTCCGAAACAAACTATAATGCCGCAAAAACAGATTACTGTGGCGCGACCGTAATTTAAATTCAGTCAGACTAAACCATTATTAAAATGCCGAATCGACGTCTAATTCAAATCGTACTCGTGCAAAACCTACTGCAGTGTGTGCAATATTATATTCATTTTGTAATGCATTATGTGTTATCGTTTATAACAACGACTGAAACGATAATGTTCATCTGATCGCACTACACAACGTATATGATTTTTTTTTCTATAATATGTCGTGGGAAACGAAATTATTACATTATGCGATATATCTATGTATCATATAGTTTTGACATTTTTAAATTTAATTTTTACTTTGTTGTTGTTGTTTACACACTCGCAACGATATTGAAATTTATAAATGTTTTCATTGAAGTTTAGCGATTGATCCATTAAAATAACTAGGATAAGAATTCTGAAAACTTTTGTACTAAAAAATAAACTTCATATTTGCTATCTAATTATAACAATTTTATCTCAGAATAATATACTAAAAATAAAATTGTAAGAAAAAAGAAACATATTTCAAATAATGGAGGAGCTGAAAATTTAAAAATTGGGGAAAAATCCATATCAAGTATTTCTTGCTTATGTTTAGGACAAAGATGAAAATTTCCGCTTCCAAAATCATCTTCTTTAACAATAATATCATCGTATAATACTGCAGTATAAGTTTTATACCTATACTACCTTAGTACCTATCTTATCTATTATTATTTATTACACATTTCGAACGTCGAAAATATCATAAATAATATTATACATACCATCTCGTTTGGCTGGACCGTACTTAACGTGTCAGCAAACACTGGACATCAGTTTTTCCTTTTTCGCTTATGATATTTTATTTTCCAATAAACAAATACTACTATACCTACAGGAAACGGATGTTCGGTTTTGTGACACCAATATTTCCCCGGTCTCATCGATATCTGGCGGATCGCGCAAAATATATTGTATTATACATCATGACTGTTTCTGCGCATATACAACTACAACAATATATTATTATATATTACCAACCTCGATCGTTGAATGATATTGTTATACGATATATTTTTGAACCCAGTGAAAAACACGAGTAATTAAAAATAACTAACGACAGACGTGCACGATGAGGGTGAACTACTCTGCATTTGCAAAATTATATGTCAAATTTATAATATATACATTATACATCGTTTAATATACGTGCAATATGATATTATCTGTATAAAACATCGGGCTGGTTATAACGAACCCTGCATCGTGTACAATCGGTTGGTCTGCAAATATTTTTTCGGTCCGCTCGCTTCACCATAACTATAATATTGTATATAATATATCGTGACAAAAACTGTTTGCAAACAAGTGTAAATACTTCAAGAGTTCGAATTCGCTGGATTGAATTTCTGATAGCTAACAAAAATTAATTTATGTTAATAATTAAAATAAAATAAAATAAATATAATTTGCATTGGATGTTTTGGCCCAGTCGTCAGTCGTCACTGCAAACTATTATAGTTAGTACTGCCACTGCAGTATGATCGACATTATTTTTATTAATTATGTACCTATACCCTGATTGCTGGTCTGATCGGGTGGATGTATAATATTTAAATTATTATCGTTATATGGACGAGTATTTCGTTCGATAACTCGGCGGTGGTAGATATGTCCCAACAATTCCGTGGGTCGTTGGAATAGTAATGTATATACGCAGCGAACATTTTCGGGCTTTGATACCCGTGTATTAACGATCCGCTCGTGATTACCTAACCATTTCGGGGTTTGATAATCTCGAGGACCAGTAAATATACAAACAATGTTATTAACGTAATTCGTAGATACACAATCTCGGGATAAATGGCAATTGTTTTCGGTCCGAGACGTTAGTCGAGAGTGATCATTCGGAATCGCAAATGAAACGACAATTAATCACAAATAAATTTATACAATACACTTATAATATATAACGTGTTTGTGAGACCGTAGACAGTATTAAAAAAATAATAAAATTAAAGAAATAACGAGGGTGTGAGTGTATTTTTAAGATTGCTTACTAGTATTTTGAAATGCTAATTTTTTAAGTATCGAACAAATTTACAGATTTCCAACGGCCGTA